>PNEQ01067557.1:19928-61017 GCA_003012365.1 Medauroidea extradentata | reverse complement strand
TCACAAAGCTACGAAATACACAAAACAGTAATCAACTATAACTCTCACAACACAATTAGTTATACACACATTTACTACTGTGTCACAGACACGTTAATTAACTTTGACAATTAAAGCACAAAAAATGTCTACCATCAATTAACCAAACAGTACAAATAACAATAAAATTCAGTCATATATCCAATCAACAATCTTTCAAGTAGTGACAGTGTACAACCTTAATAGTCCGCCGTGGTGATGAATCGTCGTGAACTGCGCAGCACCCCGAGTGCACCGCTGTATTCACTCTTGAGGTCTTCGGTTCGACTCCCGTCGCGTACCTCCTTTAGCTGTCAGCTGGCCGCTGCAGTCCTCTTGGTTCGTCCAACACTGCTCCGAAGGTAGCCGCTTGCCGCCTCACAGTAGACTCTGACGTCACCAAGATGTATTCACCAGTCTATCTCCACAACCATAGCACCTTCCTCTAGCACGACCAATAGCGATCTCCGTCCAAGTGTGCAGGTTCTGCGGTTTTATACTCTTCGAAACAGTCGGGGAATAACCGCCATACAGGGGTCTAAAAATATACATTACTACATGTTTCGAACATGAATTGAGTCAAGTAGGCCGCCTTCGTAGGGTTAAGATGCAGTTGGGACAGGTATCTATGACGTAGCTTCGGCGTGACTTCCATCACATAGCCGCCCAGCCTATGATTTAGGGGCCAGTCCACAAAGTGTTACGAAACAGCCGCCGACCACTGGCCTCCAGGCACATGGCACGCTACACTGCCCCCTCCTTAAGTCTGTTCGTCCCGAACATACACAGCAGCCTCAGGTCCATCGTAGAGGGCCAATCTGTCGATGTGAACAACTTTAGGTCCTCTCGCCCGATAGCCTCGACGAACAATCCGAAACACCACATCATTGATCTTCTTCACTATTTCATAAGGGCCTTCCCAATTCTTCTGCAGCTTGGGACAATACCCCTTCTTTCTCTGAGGGTTGTACAACCACACCAGTTGTCCATCTTGGAATGTTTCATCTGGTGCATTCTTATCGTAGCGAGTCTTCATCCTGTCGGTGTTGATCCTAAGGTGTCGCCGGGTAAAGTTGTGAGTGTGAACCTACTTGCGACGTAACTCGCTGGCATACACTGGGGATGCAATCTGGTCTTCCTCCGCTGGTCGTCCGAACATCAGGTCGCTCGGGAGACGGAGCTCTCTTCCAAACAGCATTCTTGATGGTGTCACCTTAGTTGCTTCATGAATGGCAGAGCGGTATGCTAGCAGAAACAGTGGTACTTTGGAGTCACAATCCTTTTGATTATCAGATACAAAGATGTATGGGTACTGCTCCAGGGTGCGATTTAGTCGTTCGACCATTCCGTCAGACTGTGGATGTAGCGGAGTGGTTCGGGTCTTCTTTATACCCATTATCTTCATCATTTCTTGGAAAAAGCTGCTTCGAAATTCCGCCCTTGGTCCGAGTGAAGCTCCAATGGCACCCCAAACTTTGAGAACACATGTTCAACCAGTGCATCAGCCACCGTGCTTGCTTCTTGATTCGGTATGGGAAGGACCTCTGGCCATTTGGTGAAGTAGTCCTGTACCACCAACAAGTACCGATTGTTTCTCTCGGTTATTGGCGAGGGTCCCAAGATGTCAACCGCCATTCTCTCGAATGGGGCACCAACATTGTACTTCTAGAGTCGACCTCGGCCTCTGACCCTCGGACCTTTCTTTGCGGCACAGTCATCACACATTCGGCACCATCTGTCGACATCTCGGCAATGAAGCCAGTAAAACCTCTTTCGAACCTTGTTGAGTGTCTTATTAATGCCGAAATGACCGCCTGACACTGAATTATGGAGCTCCTTCAGCACCTCTGGGATCTTGTTCTCTGGGAGGACCAACTGTAGGTGTTCATGTCTGCCATCTGCACTCTCCCAGTTCCGATAGAGGACACCATTCTTCAGAACAAGTGAATTCCACTGTGCCCAATATGCCTTAGTTGTAGCACTCTTTTCGGATAGCTCCTGCCATTCTGGCCGGTGGTCCTGCTCTTTCCAACCCAGTATTGGGCACAAGTCCGGGTCATTTCTTTGTTCTTCTCTTATCTTGCCGTCAGTCCAGGAGTACTTTCCATCGGACGTTGATGCCTAAAGCCTTGTTGTTCTAACATAGCGGACTCCTCCGCTTTTCTCCTCTTGCTGTTCACAATGGCGACAATTGGCGTCACAAGGCCTGCGGGATAATGCATCTGCATTATTATGGGAACCACCGGCACTGTGTTGGATTTCAAAGTTGTATTCTTGAAGGTGTTGTATCCATCGAGCTATTTGTCCTTCGCGATTCTTAAAGTTAAGTAGCCAGCGTAGAGCTGCATGATCTGTTCGCAAAGTAAAGTGTCTGCCATATAAGTAATGGTGGAAATGTGATATGGACTTCACCATTGCCAATAGTTCCCTGCGAGTGACATAATAGTTCCTCTCTGGTTTCTGCAGCACTTTGCTGAAATATTCTAGCGGCTTCTCTACTCCATCTTGAACCTGTGATAGCACAGCACCGATGCCTACATCACTCGCATCTGTGTCCAATATAAACTCGCCTTTATTATCGGGGAAGCTCTAAACTGGAGGGGACATTAAAACTTCTTTTAATTTTCTGAAAGATGCTTCAAATTCAGGGGTCCACAGAAATTTTCTTTTGGCTTCAGTAAGCTCATGTAGTTGCTTGGCCATCGTAGCAAATCCATGTACAAACCACCGATAATAAGCACAGAGTCCAAGAAAGCTTCTTACCTGTGTCCTGTCTGTTGGGTGTGGCCAGTCTTTTAAGGCCCTGGTTTTTTCTGGGTCAGTCTGGATTCCATCAGCTGATACCACATGCCCTAGAAAACTAACTTTCTTTTGGAACAGGTGGCACTTCTTGGGAACCAGCTTCAGATTTGCAGCAGCCACTTTCTGGAACACGGAATCTAATCAGGTAAGGTGTTCTTCAAATGTTTTACCTGTGACCACGATGTCATCTAAGTAAACTTGGCAAACATCAAGAGGTAAGATCTTTTCCATTAGTCGTTCGAAGGTAGCAGGGGCATTGCATAGCCCAAACGGCATTACTTTAAACTGCCAAGTTCCTTTCCCTTGCACAGAGAAGGAGGTCTTCTCCCTGTCCTCTTGCGCCACCTCACATTGCCAATAGCCGCTCTTCATGTCAAGTGTAGAGAACCATTGTGACCCTGTCAGGCTGTACAGTGTGTCATCAATCCGGGGGAGGGGGTAGCAGTCCTTTTTGGTCACATCATTCAGCCGGTGGTAATCCACACAAAATCTTGTGGAGCCAACTTTCTTCTTAACTAGCACAACAGGTGACGACCAAGGGCTGACCGACGGCTCGATCACATCCAGTTTCTTCATTTCTTTCAAGATGCCATCCACTGTGTCTTGTGTAGCCTTAGGCAGTCGTCTTGGGGGTTGCTTGATTGGCCTAGCTTATCCTGTATCAATGTGATGTTGTGCAGCGGATGTTCTGCCGAGGTCAAGGGTCCCCACATGAAAAAGTTTTCTTGTTTTTCTTCAGAAGTTCTGCCACAGCCTTTTCTTGTCTCCAGTTCAGATTTTCTCCAGTTCTAGTCAGCAGTTCCTTGAGTGGTTCTGGCATAGTCCCATTAAGGTCACCTGACTTTATGGCTTCTGTGTCGGTTGTAGTTATTTGGGAGACCTGTTTGCACACACCTATTATGATCCCCTCTTCAAGCTGGATTGGTCTGTTCGACAAGTTAACCATTCGAACAGGTAAATTTCCAGAACTTGGCGAAACCAATGTTCTTGCTACCACCACCTCATCAGGTAAGCTCCTTCCTCTTCTCATATGTTCGACCAGAGCTACACGCCGCACAAAATTGCCTCGACACCGTGCGGGAATGACAATTTCACTGGATGCTGGCAAAACAGTTGCATCACAACAGAACACTTGGCAGTTGGTTGGCAAGAAAAGTTCGCTTCGTGGCATCATTACCAGTCCTCGGTTACCAGTCCTTAGTACTCCTGACCGAGTATCTATACAGTACTCCAACTTGCGCAACACATCCAGGCCCAATAAACATTCATCTTCGATGTTGGCTATGCACACTTCGTGCTCAATGCAGAGGTCACCCAACTTCAACTGTACCTTTTTCTTCCCCTTTGCTGGTGTGGTCTCGCCTGTCACTGTCGTCAGAAAGCTTTGTCTGTGATTATGGCCTTTTAACTGCTAGGGAGAAGGTCCCAAAATGTCCGGTCTGACAACAGTAATGGTTGCTCCAGTGTCTACAACCATATGGCAAGAAATATTATCCAGACTGCCCTCCACTAAGATTGCACTAAAATCTTGTTTCACTGAGCGTACTTGAAGAAATTCTGGGGCCTTATCACTCTCAGTCACCGACTTTCGCCCCTTAAGACCAGTGCTTACATGTTTCCCGATGGCTGGCCAGATCGGGCAGCTTCATCCTGCTCTTGGTTTCTGTTTTTCTGTAGCCATCGTGGACACTGGGCTCTTAGGTGTTCGGGCTCTCCACATTCCCAACAGCTTGGTCGCCTCTGTTGTCGAGGGCGGGGTGTAATCGGAGTGAATTTGTTCTTAATTGCATTTATTGTGGTTTCCATTCTCTTCAGGATGTTCTCTAGGCTGTTGTCTCTCTCGTCGCCCGACAGTGCGACTGCCCGCACAGCACGCCGAGTTGATGGCCCTCTTGCAGATTCTACCTCCAGTGCTCTGGCCAGGGCATCCTGCGTAGTCCTTGGGGCGGCCAGGCGAACTGCTTGGCGCACCTCTACATCGGCGATGGCATCAACGAAGAAGCCGACTGCTATGATATCTCGTGCATTTTCTGGACACCCCTCGAGCAACAAATGGGCGAGTCGCACAATGTCCTGCCACAATTCTTGCAGTGGCTCACCTGATCTCTGGGTGCGGCTCCTTAGTTGGGCATGGTGGGCATGTCTCAAGTACTTGTCTCCGAAGCGCAGCTCCAGTGCAGTAACTAATGTCGAGTATTCCAGACGTTGTTGTTCTGGAAGCGACTGGAGTATACTAAGGGCAGGTCCCCTCAGAACAGTTGCAAGATAGTACGCACGTTGCTGGTCAGACCAACAATTTTTGGCCGCCACAATCTCGAACTGGTTTTGGTACTCTTGCCATGGAGTCTGGCCATCGTAAGGAGCAGGCTTGACAGAAATCCCTTTTCCAATGTTCGATACAGGCACACTAGATACATCAACTTGTTGCAGCCCATTTTCTGCCTGGTTGTGAATCACACTACAGCCTGGTTCAAACTTCGTGGTCTTCTCTTCGCCGCCTTCAGTTATTGATTCAGCAATGACCTTGTCTTCTCCGGTAACAAGATGGCCACTCTCTTTACCATTGAGAAGTTCTTGACACTCCTTCCTCAGCTCATCCATTTGTTGCTGCATGCTATTTTTCACGTAGTCCATCTCTTCCTTTACGCTGCCTACCTTCTCATTTACAGCCTCTATTTCCTGGTACACCATTTCTTTAACATCGCCTATTTTTCTGTCCACCACTTCATTCACTTTGTCTACCTTTTCACTTACACTGTCTACAAGATTACTAACACTCTCTATTTTCTTATCAATGTTTTCATTTACACTATCTATTTTCTTATCTACATTTTCATTTACACTATCTATTTTCTTATCTACACTTTCATTTACACTATCTCTGACAGAATTGATTTAGCCACATATTCCCTCAATGAGGGCCTTTAGAGCTTCTATTTCCACTGACATGCTTCTTGTAATCATTAACATTTACAATTAAAATTTAAATATAAAAAAATTTATAAAGTGGCTCAATTAAATTAAATAGTAATTGTGTGCAATGATTCAACTAACAGAATTAATTATTACATCTTTTTATGCCTCTATCTCTATTCTGACACCAGTGTTACAAGTTTAAGCAAAAACTTTATATGTGGGCAACTCCCATATGTACTTTTGGGATAGAGGTCTTATAATTATAAATAAAAGAGTAAAATTAAATACTGGATTTAATAGCTCACAAAGCTACGAAATACACAAAACAGTAATCAATTATAACTATCACAACACAATTAGTTATGCACACAATTACTACTGTGTCACAGATACGTTAATTAACTTTGACAATTAAAGCACAAAAAATGTCTACCATCAATTAATTAAACAGTACATATCACAATAAAATTCAGTCATATATCCAATCAACAGTCTTTCAAGTAGTGACAGTGTACAGTGGTGATGAATCGTCGTGTGCTGCGCAGTACCCCGAGAGCACCACTGTCTTCACTCTTTAGGTCTTCGGTTCGACTCCCGTCGCGTACCTCCTTCTTCGCCCGTCAGCCCGCCGCAGCAGTCCTCTTGGTTCGTCCAACACTGCTCCGAAGGTAGCCGCCTGCCGCCTCACAGTAGACTCTGACGTCACCAAGATGTCTTCACCAGTCTATCTCCACAATCATAGCACCTTCCTCTAGCACGACCAATAGCGAACTCCGTCCAAATGTGCAGATTCTGCTCGAAACAGTCGGGGAATAACCGTCATACAGGGGTCTAAAAATAGACATTACTACATGTTTCGAACATGAATTGAGTCACGTAGGCCGCCCTAGTAGGGTTAAGACGCAGTTGGGACAGGTATCTATGACGTAGCTTCGGCGTGACTTCCATCACGTAGCCGCCCAGCCTATGATTTTGGGGCCAGTCCACAAAGTGTTACGAAACAGCCACCGACCACTGGCCTCCAGGCACATGACACGCAAATATATATATATATATTAAATATATATATGTATATATATGTATAGATATTAAATATATATATATTAAATATATATATAATATTCGTTAAGGGCTCTGTAATATTTCATGATATCGCTTTAGGACAGAAAAAAATTTCTGCAGTGAAGTGAGAAAAATAATGTTACAGGAAGAAATGTGAGAAAACTATATCCGTACACTCTAAAACTAGTTTGTAAATTTGCCACACATGCGTATAAGAGCGCTGAGAAAGTAGGTGTGATAGAATTGTTTCCCTGACCTTCATGGTAGCACTCCTTAACTTTTTTATAAAACATTCAAATGTATACTGAAGTCACCAGACTTGTATTGTAATAGTTGTAAAAGTTTGCATATTTACAAAGCGCAAGAACGGTAGCCACCCCATACTGTGTTTAGGTTAATTACTTTCTAAATAATTTACGAAGTTTTTTGCAGTGTACGTTTTTCGAGTGTTTCTGTGGGCATGAAAATACTTACTAGTGCATAGTATCCAGGGAATTTATATATTTTATATATATATATATATATATATATATGTGTGTGTGTGTGTGTGTGTGTGTGTGTGTGTGTGTGTATCATGGGTCACACATAGATGAACAAAAACAGACAAAAGAAGCATGCGTGTAAGCTTGATAGGTTACATCGAATATAATTTAACATGTTTATCCGTATTTTTGCTCTCGCCAGGGCTCCGAGGCAGCAGTACACGTAAGTTAGTAACACCGTACCTCTGCTTGTATTCCGAGATGACACTTTGTCTTCTTAAATGTCGATCGAGTGTTTCACGTCGCTACACATGTAATAATGCTTGGTTCGTTTAGGTGATGCGGCGTTTGATACGCGCATCGTTGTCACCCTTGTATCTCCGTAACCTCTAAGCCTTTGGAAGCGTCTAATTTTTTCATCCGTCTGTGGATAGCTTGGCAGCTTAAAATTTTGATGGGTGACGGAGAAAGCACAGCATTCTAAAGATGGCGGCGATAGTTTCAACGGTTTCATTTTAATAAGAAGGCTGTTAGGTTTGATTTATTTTAATTTTTCTTGTGTAGCACTGCAAATCCATGACTTAAACTACGTTAGATATAATTATGACTTACGGAAAACATTAAAATACTAACAGAAATTATTTTCTTTAAAAAATTATTATTCAAATTAAAGCGTATATAATTTTATCGGATGTTGTGCTCGCAAATATTCTTTTTGGTGAAAAACAGTGGTTCTACTTGTTAGCAGCCATAGACTTATAAATAAATCTGTAAAAAAAAAAAATAAGTTAACAGTCGAGGGGAATTTTTTACGTTCCACAGAAGTTTTCTGTTTGTACATTGGTAGCAGTGCATATGAAATGAATAACAACGGGTGGATGATGAATTGTTGTAATTCGCTAGCTTTGTAGATGGACCTTCGAAGTGCGGACGGAAGACTGACGGATACGATGGATGATTGTAACTCCACCATGACGCACAAAGACAGATACATGCGACCGCAGACTTTTTGATCCTATTCGTTGAATGTTCGTAGCTAGCCATATTCACGCTATAAATTTATAACAATCTGTTTTTACAGCTCTTTCAAGTATTAGAAATCATGTTATACAATTAGAACACAATTCAAACACTCCCCGACATACACGTCTATGTTATCTACATTATGGTTATTTCACATTAATAACTTGATTAGTGTCTATACATAACTTATTTCCGTTAACTTGGCTTTCCTACTCTAAAACTGGCCAGCGTCCAACCAGTCGACAGCCGTTAAGCTCTTATAGGCCTAAAATTATTTTAACTGAGTTTTATGGTTTTCTCATGGTCTTGTGGCATTATATTAAAGGAAATGGGATAAAATCCAAAAACCAACTGGGTAATAGTTTTCGTTAATTTTTTTACACAAAGTGAACATTTTAACTTTAAATATTATACAATGCAAATTAATTAAACTTATTTAGTTACAGTATTATATACAGGCATGGCGTGTGTTTATGTATGTAATATATACATATATAAATAAATATATGCAGCGTGTTAATGAAAGTATTTTACGAACTTTGTGAGATGATTCCTTGTAAAAATGAGGTAAATTTATATAGTACACATTTTTCGTTGGCTCACATTTTAACGGTAAAATTCACGTTTGAAAATTATTATCGAATTGGACAGCTGAATTTTGCTAATAGATCCTAAAGTAATGTAAATGGAAGAATGATTTTCTGGGTATGGTTTATTAGTAACAATATCTGCAATCTGTGCAAATAAGGTGTCGAATGCACGTCACCATCATTACATTATGGGGTTGGTCACGCTGTCTTTTGCCATATAATTAATTGCCATTGCATTTTATGAATATTAAATGCCACAGTATTTTGCGCAAATCAACAACGAACAAAAAAGTTAGCCTTGTCGTAACACCCTCAAGTCAACTTTTTTCGAGAAAATTTAAGATATAAAATGTGAATAATGACAGGTAGGCAACAAGATACACAGGAGATTCGAACGAACGTTACCCAAGTTAGTAATGAATGGATAGAGTCTGCGAATGTACACATGCCAAACGTTATTCAGTAGTCGTATGTTTGTGTGAGTTAATAACACGTAATGAAGTATGCTTCGTGTTTTTAAATACAAGTGCCAGTAAATGTCATGGTGTTGCTAAAGGCGGTACCAAAAAGGGATTCATGATATTGATTCTGTGGACTGACCGAAACGTGTACTAATAATAACCACAAAGACTGTATGGAAACCAAAGTGTTAATTGCGTGACAGTAACTAACCGACGATTACTGCTTAACGATATCAGGGGTGTAGGATCAATAAGGATTGATAATGCTATGCCTTTCGTGAATAACCTACGTAGCGTTTTGTGGTATTACACACCCTCAAAACAGTACAAGTAATGTGTACTTACATCGAAACGAAGACGAGCATGTTGCGATTTGTTGACAAAGGCACACGTAAACGAAAATCAACCAGTTAGCTGGCCCACATTAACATTACTTAGGAGCAGAAACTGTTTGCCACCTTACTATCAGGGAACGAGTGATGTTTGTGAGGCGAATTTTTTGCTGTCTTAATCACGTGCAAAACGATTGTCCCGCAAGAAATGTGGGCATTCGTTATTCCCGGCTACCCACAGTCTATAGATGAATGGGGCGAAACCAGACCCACACTTCAGTAGCACAGTGACAATGGATAGATACACACTAGCGGACTGACCGACATGGAACTGACTTACGTTGAAGCAAAGTGCAGTGGAAGCTTAGCTGCACGAGTGTATCGCGCAAGATATCCAAACAGACGACACCCAGCGCACACAATGTTTGCAAGAATCGTCCATCGCCTGCGAGAAACGGGAACTCTCCTACCAACGTTTCGCAACTGTGGTGTGCAGGCGACGAAGTTTTTGTTTTAAAATAAATCTTACATAAATAAAAAAAAGTAATTTCAGGATTTTTCGGAATTTGAGCTTGAAAGCTGTTAACAAATTTAAATGTGTTTTCAAATAATCATATTGTACCGCTTATACCCGTTAAGATATCGAGATGATTTTTTTGATAAAAATTAGGCTTATGTAAATATCTACAAATATAATTCAGGATTTTACGAAATTCGAAAATTAAGGATGTGAAAAGCAGTGAAATGTTACAGTCTCCCGAAAAAAGAGAATGATCACGGAGAAATAATTCAACAGTTGTTTCTTTTTGCCAACCTACTCATAAATGAAACCTCTTTGGACTATAGTCTGAACCACGGCCGTAGAAGAACAGGTCTGGACACTCGTCTGGATATTTGACCCCCTTGTTGTTTGGCTGTAGTTCACCAAGTTACCGAGAATATTGTGTTTTATTGGCGCTGAAGTTACGGCGGTCGGACTAAACTCCGCCCACTTCCTTTCCGCTAAGATAAACAGTTTATCAAAACGTATTTTTTTTATCAATTTATGAAATACTTTCTTCGCTCACAAATGTAAGAAAAGGATCCAGCAATCTTTATTTACTTTATAAATTTAACAATGGAAAAAAGTGGACGGAGTTGGAGTTTGAGTCCGACCGCCCGGAAAACAGCGCTAAAAAAGGACAACATTCTCGGTAACTTGACGAACTACAGCCAAACAACAAGGGGGTCAAGCAAAATACATTGTTAGATAGGCGAGTGTCCAGACCTGTTCTTCTAAGGCCGTGGTCTGAACATACGTAAGAATTATCACGGCCTGCCTTTAAACATTCACTCAGGTATTGTATAAAGTTTGTGGTGTGGGAGGGGTAGGGTTGCGGGTTCGTATTCCGTGCAAGACTCTGCGATGGGAATTACTATGACATCATACGAGCATATTGCACGCACTCCTTACAATGAGCTAAGACAATTTATAGTTCACTGTTATTGAGTACGCTAGCTGTTAAATATCTTCATCACGTATTTTATCCAGAGTTACTGTTTACATTACATAATTTCACGCAGGCAAAGCCGCAGACGCCAAGCTAGTGGGTGTGTGTGCGTGTGCGCGCGCGTGTGTGCGTGTGTGCGTGCGCGTGTGTTTGCGTTTATATATATATATATATATATATATATATATATGGTTCGGTGGTTAGAGCTCCTGGCCAGCGGGCCAATGTGGTACCGGGTTCGCTTCCCAGCCGAGTTCAGGACTGGATGTTGTTTTTGCCCCTTCATGCTCATCCCTGTAGAAGACAATGGCGAACCACCGCAGACTTTCGCTCACCAAGTGCCCCAGGCATTGCCAGGTGTCTCTCGTGAGGCCGACAACATTCAGATACAATTTGACACAGCGTAGTAAAATGTCAGATATTAACAATTACAGTAAGAAATTGGCAAACTTTCTCACATAGCAGTCTACTTACATACAATTTATATAGAATACTAAACTTTTTGCTTGAAATTACTATCGGCACTTCTTTTACAGGCGTAATTCATTTAAATATTGACTTCCCATGAAAAATTCGGGTTTACTAACTACATACTACCTTTAGAAGAGAACATATTATTTTATTGGTAGCACAACTGCAGCAATGTATGGTGCACTATTTCTCAGGGGTCCGGACTGTATCTTTAGAGATACGGTTGACTAGTATTTTTTTTTTGCTGTTTTGGAGGACTTCGAAACAGTGTTTCTAGTACTACATGTACTTGTCTTGTATTTTTTTGTACATTCACATTTGCACAATGGACGTAAGCTGTACGATTAATTAAAAAAGAAGTGTTTCTAAGCCCTCTGAAACGCATTGTAAGCACGTGGTAGAAAAGAAGATTCGTCGCGAACTGCAATGCCCGCGCAATTCCCACGTGCTAAAATCAGGGGGTGGAAGACATCCAACCGTGAAACTTAACACGGATCGTTAAGTCCTAATGACGGTCAACTGTAACGGAAAATAAGCTGGTCGTAGGAGCACGATAATATCTACAAGATCAAATTTGTTCTTGTAGTTTCGTCTCTGACAAAGCAAAGGGAGATACTACTGTACCCATTCTCTAGTCGGGCGGTTGTCGACGTTTCCACTTGAGCGAGGATGCGAGCTTACGAGAGCTACTATTGCACAGTGGATCTAAGAAGAAGTTGATGCTCTCTGCCCAATGAAAGCTCGCGTAATTTTGCTCGGGCAGCCTCGCGTTCTTGTTGAAGCAGCTTCCTTAGTAATGTCTGCGCAACCATTCCAGCAGGCTGACTCCGGGTACAGCGAGGAACTGAGATAAGGGATGTTGTGAGCCGGAATGGTGTCAGGTGAGAATGAGATAACGATGAATTGCAAGGCCGGGGTAAATCTCGCGTTCTCCCACAGGTAACTGAACCCGGATCGACGCGTTGAAAGGTCAGCGGTGGCTTCTACACTACCGTGTCCCCGTTTCGGGTGTTGGCCCGGTGAATTCCACAGATCGGCGAGTTAACCGACGTTCCCTTCCTGGCCACGTTCAAGGCCGAGGTAGTGACTATGGCCGAGGTCGCTGAGAAGTTTACCCTCGGACTTCGAGTTTCCTCGGTCGGAGCGCGCCTTAGTTAAGGACGTGTGTGACGTTCTTGGGTGTGAGTTGATGTCAGGTTAGTGTGTAAGGAAGCTTCCTGGTTGTCTGACCGTCGTGGAGCAGGAACGTAAATTCATAACAGTTATTTTCCTATCAGCGGTGGTGTAGTGGTCAGACCACTCGCCTATCACAAAAGCGATCCAAGCTTGATTGCCCTTGGATTAGTCCCGATTATCGCGTTTAGAAATGTACGGATGTTTCAGCTGACAGGCGTTTTACTCGGGGATCTCCCGTAAACTATTCTTTCATCATTCCGTCACTGCTTCATCCTTTCGGGCCATCGAGGTGATGGGCGTGTCTTCGAATTAGAGAAGCCGACTTTACTTTACCTTGGCCTCCTCTCATCAATCGTAAATCTGCCGGATGACGAGATACACTGTGAGGTTTTTTTGTACCTTGCCTCTTATTTATAAAAAAAAAAAAAACACTTACCGACTAGGCCACTCACCTTCCCCCAAGGTGATATAAGTTCGATTACCAGTGAGTTCGATCCGTATTTTCACATGTGAGGTCCGTGCAGAATGATGCCATTCGTCAGTGGATGTCTCTAGGATCCCCCGCTTCCCTTCCTTCATGTTCAACTCGGTCACTCTCGTCGGTTCAGAAGACATTGCTGTTATAAGTGGCCCATACATATTCACTTCGCTTGAATTACTAAGTCAGGCAGCTCTTTCCTTGTGACTATTTTCGCTGTTGGTAACTTTCAACAAATATTGTTGAACCATTTCACAAATTTCTGTTATCTTATTTAACGTTATTGTGGTGTTGTTGTCTGAGTGTGATGTATAAATTGTAATAAAATCACAGTAACTTCTTTTATTTTAATGTATGCTTAATGTAACTGGTACATTAAATTACTTATGAAGTGAAACATTATTATTCGTATCTCTGAATTTTTGTACCAAAATTCTACGTATAAGATTCCTTGCCTCCCACCACAGTATATCCGGATCCGAATCCACGGTAGGGTAGCTCCAAATTGTCACTTGTGGGAAACATTTTGCGTTGACAGACGGGTTTTCTCGGGGTACTCCTCGTTACCCACCCTTACATTCTGTTTCTGCTCCTAAGGTCTGCGTCATACCATCCTCACCAGCGCTCGAGAACTCGCTCGTTAAGGGCTGACCAAAACGCTTGTGTTCTTATTTCTGGATTCGCCTCTTAGCAATTTCGTAACGGAAGACTGGGTTTCCTTGGCTCTGAACTCTCTCTGGAAACCGGTACAGGATGCAGGATTGTGCCAGTTATGTTTGTGACAAAGTGGAAGTGGTACGTGCAGCCAAGGTTACGTCGCTGATTTTCTTTACGTTACAAATACTTTAAAGAAGTATAATAAGACCTTCTGTTTCGGTTTCCTATGTATATTTTGAGATAGAAAAAATATATTATGTATAGACCTTTTTGGAGACATTTCAGATGATAAAATTTGTGTGTAGACTCTTAAAAACAGTCTATAAGCATGCATCATATATATTTTTTCATGCCATAAAACGAGGGATCGCATGCTTAAAGTTATTTTTCAGCGGGTTCGTCGACGGGAAGTCTGCACTCCAGTTGAGCGTCTTGTCTGTAAATATGACGAGAAAAGTGGTGAGCAAGCAGCTTTAGCGTGCATTGATTCCGAGGTCACCATCACTCAAACAGTGGCAGGCGGGCAGGATCCTTAACGTTCTCCCACCTCCGGCGGGTCGGGAAGGGAATATACACATTTTTAAACTCCTGAGAAGTAAAAACCATACATGTCTCTTTAACTTATGGTACTTGACGATTCTTGATACAGTGATATCTCAGTTTAAAGTCTTTCAGTTGAGTGATCCTTTCACTTTAATAACCATATTTTCTAGTCACAACTAAAGTTCCAAATATACTTTCATCGCTCAGCTTAAAAACTGCTTCAAGTAAAGGACGATTTTTTTAGTCCATTGAGAGTCGTTAAACCGAAAGATTATATTACAAAGATATTCTCAGCATTGAGAAATTTAAACAAGCCTCACAATTTTTCCCTTTTAAATTTATTATAATTGGTTGTTTCTTAGAAGTTAACTAATGTGACACATACTCCGTTAAAACTAAGCTCTTAAGTTAGAAAATGTCGTCCACATAGCGCCCAAGTATAATCTTTGTGTACAAGATTCTCAGAAACTGACTGACAAACTCTAGATATAATTTATTTGCGCCAATTTTAATATAAAAGCACTGCATACTTATTTCCGGAGAAGTGTATTTCTAATTGTTTGTTTTAAGAAGTATGATGGTTTGCAAAGCCTGAAATACAATGCGTGTACGACAGGGTGCATAGATAGTAGAAACGCAACACTTAACACTGCGTCCTGTGCCTAGTACTGTGCAAACCGTCTTATAGGATTGGTAGCGCTGCATTGTTGGCCAAGCGTGATATCTTACTTAGAACACAATTTTATGAGCTTCTATACAATCAGTAGTTTACAAATACTGTCAGACTAACAAGCTGTCAAACTGCTATGTGCTACTTACACCATATTACATGGTACTAAATTTCGTACTAACTTCTGAAAGGTCTGCCATATTAGCGGGTTCCTCTGCCTAAACCAAACTGAGAGTTGTGACCGAATTTCGTGCCAAGATGTTAAATAGGACTACTCTCCTATTTTCTGTTGTAGGTTGCATACCAGTTTTTTCATTTGACAAAACGCATTGAAATTTCCGAGTGTAGAGCGTTCCACGTGATACCAACTTAAAACAGAGTAATCGTGTCGTCAAAAATGGTGTGCATAAGCAGCTGGAACTTGGACACTTTAACGCAATTTTTATATTTTAAGTATGTCAACTGTGAGCAAATGTTAATGTCATTTCCTGTGGACATCAATTATATGGAATTTATCACAAGTAAATTTCTTTTAATGCTACCACATGGGCAAAAATTCTTTTTTGAGTTGTACAAATTAAGTACACGTGTCCCAAGTTACCCTCACGTTCTGTGGATATTTTGACGAAGAAATTTTTCATGCATCTTGGAAATATTTCCAATTAATTTCTGACAATGGTAAAAAAAAAAAAAAAAACGGAAATAAACTAAATCTATTCACTGAAGTTGTAATAAATTTTTAAACACTTATCAAACCGAAAAAAATTAATAAACAAAAGATACAAGTGAATTTCAATTATAATTTAATACTAAAAATTAAGAAAATATGCCTTTTGCAGAAATATGTTATCACTTTGGTAGAAGGTGATAAGATGTCTCGGTCAGTTTGTAACATGTAATTAAAACTCAGTGACATACTGGTAGGGAAGGTTTTTTGATAAATCTGTCATTCTATTTAATATAGTACATACATTTCTTTAATGTTGTTCGAGCGATAAACTTAGTACCATGCCATCTTAAGGGGTATGGAAAGGTACGATGACGAGCGGACAACTGGAATACTCAATCGTCAATAAAATCTGAACTACTCATCAAAATTACATGAGCATTTTTTGCCGAGTAGATATCTTATGAGCGTGTTGATTATTGTGATTGTTTTGGTTGTTCTCTATGGCGTGTCAATATAAAAGTTGTGTGTTTTAGTAGTATAATAAAATAGTGCTAATTGATGCTAAACATTAAAATTTTCTTATGGTCCTCCGGAAGAAATGCGTTATTATTGACGCAAACATTTTGGTCCTTTCGGGCTGGATGTCACCAGTTGTTTGTGCCGATCGCCGATCACGAAGCAATGAAGAATTACTTGAAGATATCGTCACGTGTAATTACCGGGTATACATTTGCACTGCTTATTTTCAATGGAAAATTGTTATACTGAGTCTTGTCTCTCTGGTTGTTAGTGAAAAACTTTACTGTCGTGTCAAATAGACTAACAAACGTTATTTCAGTAGTGAATTAATCTAGTTTAGATTTTCCTTGAAAATGGATGAGGACAAAGTTGAAGTATTGACAAGGCGGCTGCAACGGGCAGAGAATCGCTTACTGAGAACTGCATCTTTGGCCGAGGCAGTGGTAAACGATTCACATAAAAAACAATTGTTTCGTGCTACATGTCGGGACATGTCAGATTTACAAACGGCATTTGAAGATGTTCATTTGTTCTTAGGCCTGCTGATGAAATATAGTAATGAATTTGATAAAGATGAGCACAGCAAACGATTAGATGATTTTGATGATACATATTACAAGGTTATGAGTGTTCTAGATATCATCCAAGAAGAGACTACAAAAAATGAGACGACAGTCACCGTGGTACCTTGTGAAGAAACGAGGATGTCTCTTCCTAGGATTAATGTTCTGTCATTTTCAGGAAAACCAACTGAAGGGATTAATTTCTCCAATCTATTTTCTACGCTAGTGGTGAGTAATGAGCATTTAAGTAACGTAGAAAAATTTATTACCTCAAATCTTCGTTGTCAGCCGAACCATTATCATTAATCCAGGCTTTGCCATTGACTGCAGAGAATTTCAGTGTAGCCTGGCAGTTACTTAACAAGAGATACAACACACGTTTGATAGTGTCACATCACATTGACTCAATTTTGCAAACACCAAAGATTTCTCTGTCAAACCTGCCACAATATCTACATTTGTGTCAATATTGACTAAGCATGTGGCAGCCTTGCAATCACTGAAATTAAACTTTGAAGCTTGGGACCCTTTGTTATTATACCTTTTAGAAAGGATGTTGGATGACAAGTTGCGACAACAGTGTGAATTACGTATTAGTAATGAGGAAAATACACTGCCAACTTTCAGTCAATTTTTATAATTCTTGGAGGCTCATCGTCGAGCTTCAGAATGCATATCCATGCTTGATACCTCAAGATTGGGGGTTCCACCAATCCACCGCAGTCTCTTATGCGATCTCAGAGTCGTCACACTTCGTTATTCATTGGAAGCTCAAGTAATATAATTCAGAAGTGTAACTTGTGTAATAGTGAACATAAATTGCACAAGTGTTCACAGTTTTTGGCTCTTCCAGAGACAGAGCGATATCAGGTTGTGAGGTATTTGAAGCTATGCTTGAACTGTCTAGGATCGTATCATCAGGCAAAGCAATGCCCATCTAAAGTCAGTTGTTCATCATGTCAGGCCAGACACCACTCTTTACTTCAATTTTACTACTATGTGAATGATGATTTGATTCCGGGTAATATCCCCACACATAATTCACCCACTTCAATAAGTAAAAGCCGAACCTCGTCTGTTACCCTTGTAACTGCCCAGAATCTTGCAGTAAATTATCCTCAAAGTGTGTTATTGTCCACAGCTATGGTGACTGTGCAATATGCATTTGGTGCCTACCACACTGTTCGAGCACTACTTGACTCAGCCAGCCAATCAAGTTTCATAACAGAGGGCTGTGTTCAGCGCTTAGATCTAGCTCGTAGAAAAGCACACCTTCCTATTCATGGGCTTTCAGAGACATCACTCCATCCAGCAAAGGGAGTAATTGAAAGTGGCATACCACCAGTGGGAAAACAAACCCCACACCTGCCATTAACAGCATATGTTTTGCCAAACATAACAGGAGAATTACCACCGGTTCCAGTGTCTGCTATTGATTGGGAACATATAGCACATCTGCAACTGACTGACCCTTTATTCGCTACTCCTGCACCCATTGAGGTGCTAATAGGAGTAGACCTGTTTCCATACATTCTTACAGGCAATAAAATTGTTAAATATGTTTACACTCCAGTGGCACTGGATACTATTTTTTGTTGGGTATTGATGGGCCAGACTAAGAAAATATATCAGACATCATCAGAATCTGCAGTCGCATTGTTTGTATCCAGTGCACATCAACCATCATTAGAGACATTGGTAGAGAGGTTCTGGGAAGTGGATCATAGCCCTTCAAAAAGTTTTATCTCTCCAGAAGATAACTTGTGTGAATCGATTTTTGAGGCAACCCATTGTCGACAACAGTCCGGTCGTTACATTGTGTATTTGCCCTTTGCCACCTAAAGCCTGAGTTGGGAGAATCACGGACATGTGCAGTGAGATGTTTTAGAAAGCTTGGAACGACGCCTGCGTTAGCAACCACAATTGCGTGCAGAGTATGTAGCCTTCATGGAAGACTATTTGAAGTGTGGTCACATGACACAAATAGAGAAACCACTTGAAGACTTGAAAAATTCGTATTATCTGCCACACCATGAAGTCGTCAAGAGTGAAAGTACAACCACCAAGCTTCGGGTTGTTTTAATGCTTCAGCAAAAACACAGCATGGGGTCAGTCTCAATGAGGTGTTGCTAGCAGGACCTAAACTTCAGACAGATATTAGTGAAATCTTACTACAGTTTAGAATTCCCGCAGTAGTGTTCACTGCCGACATCAAGCAGATGTATAGGCAAATACTGGTTGACTTCTGAACATCAAGATTATCAGAGAATAGTATGGCGCTCGTCTCCCAATGAGCCGATAAGGGATTATCGCTTACACACAGTGACATATGGACTGTCCTCGGCTCCCTACCTAGCAATCCGCACCCTCAAACAACTAGCCAAAGATGAGCAAGATAATTTCCCTAATGCAGCTTACATCTTAAAAACAAATATTTATGTTGATAATGTTACAGAAGCAACGGGTGAAACTGAGGCCATTGCATTGCGAAAAGAGTTGATAGCACTGCTGAAGGCAGGTGGATTTCAACTCAGGAAGTTTTCCAGTACTAATACCGAAGTATTAACAGGACTATCCCCAGAAGAACTGCATCACTCACAGTTATTTACCTTCGATAAAGACAATCCTGCTATCACTAAGGCGCTTGGTTTGCGTTGGAGCACTACCTCGGACTGCTTTTCATATTATATCATTACAAGTGCAAGTACAACAAAGCGTACTGTTCTTTCAGACATTGCCAGAATTTTCGACCCTCTAGGATGGTTGACGCCTGCTCTTTTGTTTGCTAAAGCACTTATGCAACAGCTGTGGCTTGCTGGAACTGGCTGGGATGATGAACTCCCTCCTAACACACTGCATATGTGGGAAACATTAAAAAAAGTGTTGCTATTATTATCACAGCTACAATTGCCTCGTGGAATTCCAAACGTTCTGCAAGCTGCTAATGAGTTGCATGGTTTCTGTGACAGCTTGGAAGTCGGATATGCCGCTGTGGCATACCTCAAATCAGTATACCTAGGTGGGTGCATTAAAGTGACACTACTAATGGGGAAATCTATGGTAGCATCAGTCAAACGGCTGTCCATTCCACGACTAGAGTTATGTGCTGCTGTTATGGTAGCCAAGCTGTTAAACTTTGCCAAACAATCTACAGTGACATATTTCCAATTCATAAAACGTTTGCATGGACAGACTCTACTGTAGTATTGCATTGGATTGCATTATCGCCTCATAGATGGCAGACATTCGTGGCCAACAGAGTGAGTCAAATACAAGAGTTGATTCCGAAAGACTGTTGGAGCCATGTAACATCGGAATGTAACCCTGCTGATTGTGGGTCCCGTGGGTTGCTGCCATCTCTGCTGATCAATCATGCACTTTGGTGGTCTGGGCCGCTGTGGCTAACTCAAGCCTACGTTGAACCACAAGTTCTCCCAAACATTATTCATCATGACAAGGAATTCATCACTTGTGAAGAGAAATCTGGTCTTGTGAACTGTGCAATAAGAGTTTCTTGGGACTTGGTTGCTCGCTATTCCACTCCAGGAAAATTGCAACGTGTTACAGCTTATTGTTTAAGGTTTATAATGAATTGTAAACTACCCAGAAATGAAAGGTCATTAGGATCATTGACAGTAGAGGAACTCAAGAAGAGCCTTCACATTTGCCTCCATCAAGCTCAATCTGTATTTGCAGCAGATATAACAGCCATAAAAGGGAAAACAGAGTTCAACATCCCTTCGTGCCTTGAACCCATTTAAAGATAACACAGGTATTCTCCGTGTGGGCGGAAGGCTAAGTCATGCAGATCTTCCATATAATACCCAGCATCCTATACTTCTACCCAAAAAGCATGCTGTCACTACTCTGATAATCAATCATTATCATTACATTCACCTTCATATTGGTCCTCGTGCTCTGCAATCAAAACTCAGCCAACAATTTTGGATTTTGTCTGCTAAGTCCATAACCAGGCAAACTTTACGACAGTGTATTAAATGTGTCCGCACTAGGTCTATTTCCTTCTCACCACAAACGGGCAAACTTCCTGTCCCTCGAGTGCAAAAAGTGAAAGCTTTTAAACACACTGGAGTGGATTATGGTGGTCCCTTTTATGTCACCATGACTCGAGCAAGAGGATCCAAGTCCACAAAAGCATACTTGTGCTTGTTTGTGTGTTTGTCTACAAAAGCCTTAATCTAGAACTTGTCTCCGACTTGTCCACTGCACTGTTCCTAGCTGCTTTCCAACGTTTCATCTCAAGACGTGGGAGACCAAGTCATATGTATAGTGACTGCGGAAGTAACTTTGTTGTAGCATCTAGAGAATTGGCTGAACTGTAAAAATTCATACACACTCCTTCTCATAGTGATAATATCGGTTCTGCTATGAGTGAGGAAGGGATTGTGTGGCATTTCAATCCCCCAGCTGCACCACATTTTGGAGGCTTGTGGGAGGCGGGTATGAAATCAGTAAAGAGCCACCTCGCCAAAGTTATTGGAAACCATGTTCTGTCATATGAAGAGTTGTTCACTGTATTGACTCGCATAGAAGGGGTTCTCAATTTTCGTCCTTTGACTGAAATTAGCTCTGACCCTTCTGATCTAGAAGTGCTTACTCCCGCTCACTTCCTCATATTACAACCAATTACTACTTTCCCAGAACCTGATGTCTCGCTTCTTAACCTTACTCGCTTGAATCGTTGGCAGCTGAGTCAACAGATAGTTCATGACTTCTGGAAGCGGTGGCGCAAGGAATATCTTTACACCCTCCAACAGCGCCGCAAGTGGACCACAAGTGACACCCCTTCTGAGGTTGGAGAATTGGTGATATTTAAGGAAGATAAAGTGCCTTCTCTTAAACGGTGTCTTGCTCGAATTGTAGCTTCGCATCCTGGATCTGATGGAGTTCCTAGAGAAGCTACTGTGAAGACCACTACCAGTGTGCTTCAACGTCCAGTCATTAAATTGTGCCCCTTACCTACCAGCGAACACTATTAACTTAGGGGATAACTTTAATGTAAAGGAATTGACCAATCTTATTGTAAATTTACTCAATTCTTGTGTTTTATCTATATACCTGCTTGTGTGTCTTGACTAACTGTTGTTTGTGTATAATTTGTTACTGGATTGTAACAAGGTGGGCGGTATGTTGATTATTATTTATATTGTGGTAGTTGGAAGAGCTCTTGTTTTGGTTGTTCTCTATGGCGTGTCAATATAAAATTTGTGTGTTTTAGTAGTATAATAAAATAAGTTAGTGCTAATTTATGCTAAACATTGAAATTTTCTTATGGTCCTCCGGAAGAAATGTGTTATTATTGACGCAAATACAGCGGACGTTTATTTATATAGCATTTTGCAGTAGTATGCTTCACTTTCGAGAAAATAGTATTTTTTTTTTTTTTTTTTTTTTTTTTTTTTTTTTTTTTTTTAGAAAAATAAGGACTTGAAACCACAAAATCTACAAAAATGGAAAACTATCATTTTTGACATGTTAACGCGATAATATCTAGGCCTCTATGGTAACCGAATTTAAGAAATACTTGCGTTTTCATTTGAAAATTATTTTAACACCTGTCAACCTCCCGTGCAGGGGATAGCCTTTGTCACATGATTGCAATATGTGGTACAGGTATTCGGTAGAGCTGGTCCCTGATATAACCATATAAAAAGTCAACTAGGTTAAATCACGAAAGTGTGGTGGCCAAGCCATACAACCATTCACAACCGATAGAGCCCTGAAAAATTCGCGATTTCTTTTAGGCGCAAGCAGGAGTTCCAGCAAATACAAGTCTGTATAACGATCACAATTGGCCGTTGACTTACTCGACACTTCCTGGAAGTAGCTGAGCCAATAATAAAACTGTCTCTGTATACATGCCCATTTCACTATATCAGCGAGCAGCTATTAAACAGCTGCTGTCTGCATGATTTCACAAATATTCTTGGAGGCTAGCCTACAGGTTAGTGAACCCGCGAATTTTTCCAGGCTTTACCGATCAACCGTCGAGGAAAGGTTGTATCAAGGTCGGCATGAACCCCTAAACACCAATGAGGTGGTGCCCCACCTCGTGGAAAAATAACATCGGGGGTGACAGGCCTACTCAAGCAGATGAGGAACATTATAAGTTGCAACATGTCCAAATACACAACAGATGTGACGGTTGCCTCAGCGAAGAAGAATGGTTCGATAATTTGCCATACAAAAGTGCGCAACAAACATACACTTCTGGATTGCTTCTGGTACACTCCATTCCTCGTCAAGAGGCTCTGAATCCAAAATACGCACGTTATGTTGGTTCAACCAACCACTGGTCGCTTCGTCGGTAAAGACAATTCGTTTCTCAATACGCGTTAACATTTCAACCGCAAAGTCATACCGAAGTGTGGTGTCATTGGGCAGCAGAGCCAGAACGACTTTCACTTTGTATGCACGGAACAGTAAAAGTTTATGTTAGATATGGTGAAGAGAACTTTTTGGAATCTGCAAATCACGCGAGGCCCTACGTATTTGGATTTCACACAACAATACTGTCTTATAGTTTCTACCCCGTGAGCCGAGGTTGATGGCCGAACCGGTCTACGGTAAGTCAGTAACGGATCCTGTGTTCTTGAACTTCTCGTACCACGCCTTAATGCTCTTGACATCAGGCGACATATTTCAGTACGTTGTCTGGAAGTTCCTCTGCACTGTTACTGGTGATCGCGTCTCGTGGTACGACAGGACAGACTGGGGAAGATATACAGTTCTCTGGGCACTGGGCCTGCTACACTTTTCAGTTACTGCGAAACTGCAACAAAGAAATTGAATTACTTCCCGACACTTTGGCTTTGGTTTTACATTTTTATCTTACATATAGCGGTTATAATTAATTTTTATAATCAGGGAAACATCCTGTATGTAAACATACAAATCCCTATCGTTTCGGGGGCCGCGGTGGCCGAGAGGTCAGACCTTTCGCCTCCCACCAAGGCGATCCGGGTTCAATTCCCGGTGGGGTCGGTCCCCGGATTTTCGCAAGTGGGAATCGTGCCGGACGATGCCGCTGGTCGGCGGGTTTTCTCGGGGATCTCCCGTTTCCCCCGCCTCTTCGTTCCGGCGCCGCTCCATACTCACATAATGTCATCCCCACCAGCGTTAAAGACCTCGATGTTGAACGCTGACCTAAATATCTCACTCTCACCCTATCGTTGCTCACTTCACGGCTCTTTGGTAGTCAGTGCCCTTACGGGTGCCGCCAACCACACGCTTCGAATGTGTTATAATGTGCGTGGAAATTGGTTTCTTTCCACATATGTCCATTGTACCAACATACAAAAATTCGCACTTCGAACAAGGACGGAATGTCATTGTTAAGACACTACGCTCGTAAAAAAAACACTGTTTCGAAGCCCTCCAAAATAACTGAAAACCGCGCTTTCAGACTGCCGTACCTCAAACTGTACTAACCGGGTGTATGTGAAACTCAGAAACATGCACGGAACTTAGCCATAGACTTTTTACCGGTAAAATTATACGGTCCCCGCTTAGTCTCCCTTTGTACAAATGGATCTGCGTGAATCTTGCAGCCAAGTTCAGCGCCTGCCTCGTTGTGGCAATGCGGCAATTGATACGCGAGTCAAGGTTGTCCTTATAGCTCTGTAGCTCCTGAACCTCTGATGCATTTAACCGCTCAAGGTGGCGTCCTTAAGCATAATTTTTTGTCAATGTGAACTTGTCTGCACGCCGCAGGTTATCCAGGTAGATGTAACAGAAAGCGCAGTGTTTAATTGGGACAGAGTGACGTAAATAGGAAGCAGCAGGCCTGTTATTTACTACGTGGCTGTGCCCACAATGTGACCTCAGTATCCACGACTGACGTTGTAACCACAAGAATCAGGTTTCTGGCAAGGTCGCACCAGGCTGACCGCTTTTTATCCCCACTACCACAACTCCAGCTTGTCGCATTGGATACGTAGCACTGATTTTGTAATATTCATCTTCTACGCTCACTTGTGATGGAACAAACATTGTATCACATATCACAAATATGTGAGTACAGGCCACTCCCGAGCAGAAAAAAGTGACACATAAAAGTAAAATACATACGTAAAAACATCTTTAATATACAACGATCTTAAAACGGATTAAAATGTACTAAATAAAAATTTTTTATAGTGTGTGTTGAATTTTGCAATCGATATTATAAAATCAAAATTTGTACCGAACAGACAACAAACAGGCAGACAAGATAGCAAGTTTACATTGCTTTGGCATCCAGTTCTGAGCTATGTTTAAAGTTTAAAGTTTCTAGCTCATCTGGAAGTAAGCTCAAAACCGATTTCAATATTTGTACCAGACAATAAAAGAGAATTAGTAAAAACGTAGTAAAAGCAAGGAAAAAAAATACTGCAATATTAACAAGTACTTAATTTTAAGTTTTCAATATTTAGAATAGTGTAATTTAAAAAGAAATTAATTTTATAGTAATTTGAAGAAACAGTAAAATCAGAAAATATGTATAAATCATTTATATTACAAAAACAAAATTATGAAAGGGTAACAAAGTTTACATAATTTACTCGAGCGTTATACTGGTCTTCATACGGCAAGCAAGACAGTCTCCGATTAAAATGCCACCTGGAAACCCTCTGAGTTGGACTGAGTGGCGATAGTAAACTGCATCTCTTGTTGGCAGATGTAATGTTGTTAGCACGTGGTATGGTAGCAGCAGAACTTGATGCAGGTGGTGAAAAGTCCTCTAGGCCCATGACAGCAGTAGTGAAGGCAAATTGTGGGTTGTGGTGGCCCACTCAGTCCTCGGGTACCTGCATCTCTCGTTGACCAGGCATCCTCGGGTGGGCTATAGATGGCATCCTTGGATGGACTAGATGGCATCCTCGGGTGGGCTAGATGGTGGCACAGCAAGCAGAGCAGCAGGGGTATTTTATGGTGAGTACGTACCAGTGGAATTCTCTGAACTAGGTGGTTATGACAGCTGCACGACTAAAGTAGTTTGGCGTAAGACACGTCTCGTACATGTAGACTGAACACCTTTTAATTGGCTGTTCTGGGTTGGAATTTGTATGTATGGTTCAGTGTGTTGCTGAGCGGTGTGTCAATTCAGCACCCAAAACCAGTTCATGCAAAATGTATTTGAGTAAAAGTGAATGTCTGTATGTTCGTAACGTATGCATTCTTATAACATCCATCCAACCAACCAATTGAGATATCGAAGTGCTGTTTGCTTTAGTTGAGGCTTTTGTAAATATCACAAATATCATTACAATATCTTTTCCGAATTCGTCTCCAAAGAGGTTAATAAAAGGGTAAACTGTGTTTTCTATTCACAATCGATATATATTGATACCATCGATTTATATATAGCGACGTGATTTTTTTTAGATTGATGCTTACTCAAATACTTGAAAAATAATGTCAGGAATTTTCGGAGTTCCGCACCTAAAGAGGTGAAAAGGGGTGAAAAGTGATTAAATGTGTTTTTGTAATTAATCGTCCATATATTTTGATCCCAGCGGGCTATTGTGTTTTTCACGTCCAAGAGACACCGGTTAAGTAGTCTAAAATGGGATTCAAGGAATTTTAGAAATTCAGTCTCTTAGGAGATGAAAAGACCTGGAATATGTTTTAGATAAATCTTCGATATGTGTCGAATCCATCGATATATTCAGTTAATTTTTGCTTCAGGATGATGATTATGTGAATGGCCACAAAAAAGTTTTAAAATTTTTCAAAATTCGAACTCTTAGTACTGTACAGGAGTGATATGTGATCGTTAATGAATGATCGATTTTGCTTTGACTGAATGAGCTATTGTCGTGATTTTAACTTCTCTTGGATACTTGAACAAGTATTTAAGGTGTGAAATTAAGATTTTACGAATTTTGACACCTAAAGGGGCGAAAAGCCATAACATTTTGTTTTCTATCAGCCGATGATACCTATCTAACCCGTAGATATATTGAGGCGGTGTTCGCGTCAGAATGATGCTTATAGGCGGTTCGGAATAAAGTGAGCACTCAAAAAAGCCCTGCTTAAGTTCTATTTTCAGCCATTTCATATCTTTGCGCTTCTGACGACTAACAATGGGAAATGTCTAACCTCTCTGGACACGTCACTTGATGGTTGCGCGTCTGAGATAAATTGTACAGTCAGTATAAACTCGTACAGTTTGTTTAAAAGAAACTTCATTAATTATATGACATACAATGATGTCGATTTCGGTTGCTTTTATCTCAATTTTGATGTATTTAAACAAGAAAATACACGGAACTATATTGCGTAATTTCGCTGCCAACCATACGAGCAGTAAAGCGACTAGAGTTTAATGTTGAATTATATGCAGTAACGGCTAGTGATATTTTTCAAAAGTTAAATTTTTAGTGCTCACTTTATCCCGAATGACCTATACGTAAGTACGTAAAAAGTAAAGAGGTTTTTTACTTTATTAGATATGTTTGTAACTACCAGCGAGAAATAAGTTATACAGGAGTTTCAATCTACAGTTCTGTCGAGACGCAGTGTGTAAATCTCTATGAGCCCAGGGAATTAATATTTCATTTTTAAAAGCAGTTTTCATTATTAAATTCGACGTTATGTGGCCTTTTAAAGGTTGTGCAAACGTTCAAGTCGGACACAAAAAAAAAACTGCAAGGCATATGAAACTAGCGTAATTAGGATTAAATCGTTCACAAGTGATGAAAATGGATTATGCAGTCCAGTAAACATCTACTGATGTTTCTCGACAGCTTCAGCCCACATATACCATCTTACTAACCTCAAGGTTGGAGCACCAAATACGTTTATATTTCTGTGAAACCTTATCCCGTTAATATCCCTTAACGCCTATTAACTTCATGTGAAGGATTTGAAAAAACAAATATGTTATTGATGACACTATCACCAATGGTTGTGCTCGAGGGAAATTAGTCTTAATACCATGTAAACTACGTATTTCATTCGATTACCCTCTTACATTTAACGATCTGTAATCATCCCAGACCGTCAACTTTGCTGTGACTATAAATAATGCCCAGGCGAAGTCGCTGTTAGTGGCAGCGACAAACTTAGGACTGCTTTTCGCGTGGACAGCTATAGCTACTTATCCTGCTGTAGAGTTAAATCAACTAGCAGATTTGTCATTCTGCTCTGAGTAATACACGTGAGCAAAGCCGCATGCGAACTGCTAGTTGTTTTATCAATTTTTGTACTTGTACGAGGTATAATTTATTTTGTAGAAATACATTGTGACTTATTTTTTACACTAATGAAAATATTTTAGCTTTCATAGTTTTATATAATGCAATACTGAAGTCCAAATTTGTATAAAAAGGTTTTATTATAGAAATGGAAGTCAACTCACTTAGAGAAATGAAATAATTCACACTGAAGAGTTGAACACAAAAAAAATATTCAATACAGTTTTATACATGACTCCGTGACACTGTGCTTCAGTGTGAATTATTTGTTCTGTAAGAAAGTTGGTTTTCTTTCTAACGTAAAACCGTTTTATAGAAATTTACACATAGACGTGCCATTATACAAAAACTATGAAAACAAAACAAATTTCATTGCAGCAAAAAACAGCCACATCGTGTGTCTACAAAAGAAACCACATCTCCTAGAAATTTAAAAATTATTAAAACAATTAAAATTTTTGGTGAACTATGCCTCCTTATGTAGTTCAGATTGCAGCTATTCACGTGAACTTTACACGTCCCTTAAAATTAATGCTAGTAAATTCCATTATACGTTTATGTATTTCGTACGTACCTAATTTAGCTATTTATTTTGCACGTCACTCGTCCCTGTTCGAGTCGTTCCTCGGTGAAAATATGTTTCGACAGCCCCTTTATATTACAGTTTAAGGATGGTGTTTGCATACTTATTTAAAATTTAGCTCCTAAAGTATATACCACCGTGGCCTCCTTTATTAACAACTCTGATGTTCGTTTAGGATCCGTAGAAGCAGTATACATTTCTGCTCTTTAAGGTAATGTAACACTTGTGAATACGTACTTTAGAGATGATTTTGAGTCAAGAACATTTTTTAAAATCTTTATATTTGAGTGTCACAGTAACTGATTTCAAGTACTTATAATACTGGAACAAATGGAAAGGTACGATGTCGAGTGGACGATCGGAATGCTCAATCGCCAATAAATTCTTAATTACTTAACGAAATTCGATGAGATTTTTTTGCCGAGTAGATATTTTATCTGCGGACGTTTTATTACATAGCACTGTGCGGGAGTATGCTTTACTTCCGATTAAAAATTTTAAAACTGGTTTTAGAAAAATATGGGCTTGAAACCACAAAATATACAAAAATGGAAAACTTTCAGTTATATAATTTAAATAATATAATATCTAGGCCTCTATAATAACATAATTTCAAAACTTTTCGCGTTTTCATTTGAAAATAATTTTACTTTCCGTAAATCTCTGCGCGAGAGGTTTACGGATGTTAAAAGGCGAATTGCCACTCTTATTATTAATACATACCTGCGGTCATATATTTTTTGCATTATTGTTTCATAAATAACTTGTGTCTGTCGAGTATGTTGGCAGTATTCGTAAACTAAGTATTTAGATGTTGAGAATACATACTGCAGTTAATAATAGTTGTAAAGGGCCCCATTAAATAAATATCCAGGGATTTTAAGTCAATAGGTCGTGAACTGAGAAGGTGCATTATCAAGCATAATCCATATGCGACGTACATGAAGTGGAAGGTCATTCATAAATCCATGAAACTGGTTTCTGATCAAATCTATGTAGTACAGAAAAATATATGAAGAATGTTACAAAATTCTCCTACTCGTCGTAGTGACTGACGAGCCTCAGGCGGATTTTCGTCACCCCAACGATGACTGCTATGAAAGTTTTAGAATTTCCCCTTGGGGTCAAACTATTTTATTTATTTACTTGTTTATTGGTACAAAATGTGAAATACCTCACGCCAGTTTACAAATTGAAGTGGCAAATTTTAACCTAGTTAGGAAAAACGTTTGAACAAAATTTGGAAAATTTAAACAGTAGTACATAGACTATAATTTCATGAATTATATACATAACAGTTATAATTAAAAATAATTTATTATTAATAATGCAATTAAATAAATTAAATAACTGCGTCGTTGCATCATCACAAAATTCGTACAATATAGAAAAATCGTGAAACGGCAAATAGAAAAATGTTTTCATTCTTTGCGTTACTTTGTTCCGCCTTTAACATAACATCTTCTTATGCCGTGATATAAGTCTGTTTAATAGTCTTTGACACAATTTTCCGACTATAACTCGCTGAACAGCAGAAATAATTTCATTAGATAACAGTGTGAATGAACTGTTGATCTGATCATTTGTCTGGGTACAGACGAAGTGATGAGTGATAAGTCATATTATTTCATTTATTTGTGTGGTTAAGTGTAGTTTGCTTCTGTTGCGCATTGTTAACCACTGAAGTCTATAAGCGCCTCGGTAGTGCGATCTCTTTTATTTTATGGTAAGTACGTGACTTTATTTGAAACTAGGTCACGTGTAATAGACTATTATATAAATTTTTCATTGTTACATTGTATTGTATTTACCCGTGAAAGAGGTTCTCTCATATTACAGAACATTCTACATTATTATAATAAGCTGAGCAGTAGCTCAGTTATGTATCTAAGTTCACTATAAATTCTTTCATTCGAGTAAGCCACTTGGTTTTTGTTATTCCTATGCTCCTGTGACTCGCAAATGTTGACTTTGTCATGTCGCAGTGGGAAGACTACGAGGGCTAAACATTTTTACAAGCGGAAAACCTAGTCACAAGTAACGTCTATAACACAAACACTATATTGTACAAATATAAAATTATGTATTTTTGCCACATGAACGACCTTAAGGGCGCCGCCTACCAGCGCGTTAGAGTCTCATAAGTGACGAGGTTATAAGGGCGACCTTGAAGCGCGCATCAAATGTCGCATCGCCACAACGAGTCAAGCACTGAACTAGCGTGCAACATTCCCGCCGATCCATTTATACTCTGGGACTTCATAAGCGGTGACTTTATAATTTTATTGATGGAAAGTGTGTAGCGAAGTTCAGTGCACGATTCTGAATTTTACATACATCCGGCTAGTACATTTTGAAGTACGGCAGTCTGAAATGGCCGTTTTAAGATAGCGTGATGTCACGGCTCCGTCGTCCTGTTTCCGGTTTTCCATGGTTTCCCGAAATCGCTCCTAAAAAATGCTGGGATGGTTCCTTAACAAAGGCCATGGCCGACTCCTCTCCCATCTCCTGTTATTGTGCCAAGTTGTGTGTCGCCGTTTTAATGACCTCGCTGTCGACGAGATGTAAAGCATAATTACTTAACTTTGCCACATATTTGACCAAAGTTTGTCCGCAGGAAAACATTCACTATGCGTACGTAGTAAGCATAACAAATATAGATCTTCTTACCGAAATATAAAACTCAATTATGGTATATAACTTCTATGTGATGTTTAAAAAACGACTGCATTGATTACTTAGACATTTGGTGCAATAGTACTAAGCATATGATATTTAATTAGCAAATATTTTTGTTTTTAAGTTGTTAAGTCACGTGTGTTAAAATTAGGGCAATACGATTATTTTACCTCAGATTGCAACATGTACTATGCTATTTAACTGATTTAAAATACTCAAAAAAGTATCAAGTTCACTCTTAAAATGTAGCTACTTATATGTATTACTAGCTGTCCTGTTGCGGCTTCACCCGCGTGTCCTATAGAAAAAAAGTAACTAACTTTTAATTACGTATTAATTGATGGTGTTACTGTATTCCCTGTATATCTTTAATTAGGTTCTAGCATGTGAAATTCTGTTGTACGACGTTTCTAACGTACTGCATAGTTATGCAATATGCGGTTCTAAATTGTGTGTTTCTGTCTTACGCTTCTTATAAAATATGTAATTTTGTTGTTTAATAGTTCTAGGATGTGAATTACATTGTACGACGTTTCTATAATATATGATGTGGTTTTAAACTGTGTGTTACTACCGTACGACAGCTATAACATCTGTGGTTCGGCTGTAAATTGCTTCTATCATGTTAATCTCTGTGGTATGGTGATTATAATGTACGTGGTTTCAGAATATGTGGTTCTAAATTGTGTGTTTCTGTCGTATGTTACTTCTAACATCTGTGATTTTATTGTGTAACAGTTATAATATGTGAATTTCTATTGTGTTTCTGTCGTAGGTTTGTTCTAAACTCTGTGTCGTTGTTTATTAGTAATATCATGTGATTTCTACTGTACGATGTTTCTTATACCTTGTTCTGCAATATGTGGATACAAATCGCGTGTTTCTGTCGTAAGATTGTTCTAATATTTATATGTCGGGTGTTTATTGGTTCTAACATGAGAATTTCTGTTGTACGACGTTTCTAACGTACGTGATTCTTCAGTATAGAATTCTAAATTGTGCGTTTCCTTCGTACGTTTGATTTAAAATTTGTGATTCTGTTGTTTAACAGTTGTAAGATATGAATTTTTGTTTACTTTGTTTCTAACGTACGCGCCTGTAATATGTGTTCTAAGTTGTGTATTTCTGTCGTAAATTTGTTTTTAAATTTGCGATTCTGTTTGTTGATAGTTCTAACACATGAATTTCTTCTATACGATGTTTCTAAAGTATTTGGTTCTGCAATTTGTGTTCTAAATTGTGTGTTTTTGTCGTACGATAATTCTAACGTCTGAGGTTTTGCTGTATATTTAACACGCTAATTTCTGTTATACGATGTTTATAAAGTACTTGGTTCTAGAATATGGGGTTCTAAGTTGTGCGTTTCTGTCACATGTTTTTTCTAGCATCTGTGATTCTGTTGTTTGTTGGGCCCAACATATCGAATGTTTGTTCTAACTTCTAACATGTGTGATTTTATAGTATGTCTGATTTAATGTCTGTTTCTCTTACAAGATACTTCTGGCATCCATGTTTCTAACAAATGTTTGTTATAAGTTATGTGATTCTACCGAGTGACGGTTCTGTCTCGAGACGTTTCTAAGTTATGTGGTATTTGTTGTTCATCCTATTAAAGGAGAGCATCAGGTTGTGTATTTCACACGTTTGTGTGATCCCCCATTAAAGAAAGTAAGCCTTTCAGCTATGCTGGTATAACTTGGTTTGTTTAAGAGTTAATGGCCATTGAAAAAGCGAGAAAAGATGCTCAGATTACGGAGAGAGTGAGTGAGAAAACTCGAGGAACTTGGGCCCCCTTATCCTCCTCTATAATCACGTTCTCCTTGGCCCGTGCGTGCGGTCAGTCTCGTTGCAAAAGAAAAGAAACAACTTTTTCTTCGTCAAAAAGAAAATATTTACAAGCCAGCCTCGCACGTTGGCAAACACGTGCGCCTGAAATCACGCAGGGACGAAGGAGGAAAAATTCTGAAAGCGCTTGGGTTTTTGCCACGGAATAAAAAAAAGTGTCTGTGTGAGAGGGAGGAGGGGGCAAGCCGGCGAGAGCGAGATTGAAAAGGTCTCATCGGGACTGGCCAGTCTGCGAATGTCTTCCCCATACCAGCGTGTTTGGGTACGGCCGGCCGGTTCCTTCGTCTTCCCCCGGGGGAACTCTCGCTGCTAAAGGCCGCCCGCTTCTTCTTCGCCTACGTGAGGCACCGACGCTCTAGCCTGCTGGCCAGCCAGGTTGCGTGGGAAGTACCGCTTCGGTACTCGGGCAATTAGCAATCATCGTACACGACTCTCCTCAGGTACCGGGCCAGACAGACCCTGGGGTCATTTTGACGTAATCGCCTCAATGTCGTGAAGTAAGCTGGTTTGGGACGCGTGTCACGTCACCAAATCCATGAACGGTAAATTTAGTGTCACAGAAGTTAAAGAACCTTTTTCGACGAATCCTTTATTTATGCTTCCTTTTTTTTTTGTTCACAGTTCTACTTCGACGAGCGTGAAAGAAAAACAGACCACGGTAGTTTGTTATCATTGTCAACAATTTGTCAACTTTCTTCAGAACGTGATATTGGCAGGGTCGAATTTATGCATCTAGGCGCCTTAGGCCCGAGAGTCTCTGGGGCCCCGCAGCCTCTCTTTTTCATCCTTCCTTACCAACTCGCGTCCTTTTCCCCATTTCTAACACCATATTATTTAAACTCACTATTCTTTTTTCCTCTCGCTATGTATACTAACAATAATAGTAATGACAATACTTATTTAGCTCAACACTAATGCAGTTATTTTAAAATTATTGTAAACCATAGAGGCAATACTAATAGAGAGAGAAAGAGAAAGTTGAAATCATTATTTTTTTTTTTGCTGGTCGCCATTTCGGCACTTTTAAAAACAGTAATGATAAATTCTTCACACTGTCACCTCGCTAAAAGTGCGCCCCTGTGAAAGTTGCTGTAATAAATAACTGTTAGGTGTATTGCACTTTAACGGATTCGGATGAGACCTAACTTAATTAATGATTAAGTTTCATGAAAATTTAATGGAGATTTTCTTTCACTCGTCGGAATCAAGTACGTAATCCAAAAATTTGTAAAATGTGAAGTCTGCAGAACTGTTATTGCCTTAAATTACAGATCGTTTTTGTTTTATGGCAGCTTATGTGGGCATAGATGTGAATTTCCTTTGTTGCCAGATATAATGAACCTTCCACTCGTTTGATTAACGAACTATTGATTTGTTTTTTTTAGAAACCAAGAAAATTTACAAAGCATCTCAACACAGATTCCACTTACCTGGTGCTAGGTATGTCTTCATTACGACTATTTTTGTCGTTATTAAATTTGTTAATTACTTGGCATCTCTGTTATTAAGACGAAAGTTGAAATTCAGTACACATGAAGACCATTAGCGCTTTTGTATCTCATTTCGAAAAAAAATACATTTATTTATTTATTGAAGGACTAAAGTTACCTGAGAAGGTAATCTAAGATTTGAAGTGTGTTGCTTTAAACGTTTACCCACATTTTTGAGACAAAGAATAAAAATATCAACATCGAAGCTCAAAAAAGATTTTATATTTTTCGACTACCGCAAATTTTAAATAACAGTAAGACTTCAAACACACTTTATGGCATACGACTCATGCTTGACTTAGGCTAAATTTATTTTCACGCTTGTAGAAAGACATAGTAAAATATTAATTATTCTCGGTGGTTTTTTGATATGTTTCGATAACTATTGTATTGCAATGAAATATCATAGTTTTGGCTTTTGACAGTTTATCATTCAAGCTTTAATTTTAGTAACATTAAAGTTGTACGAACGTCATTTTGTAAGATAATAATTCGACACGAAATAAACAAATATAGATTTTCTGTAATATCTCTGTAGCTCTTTCATCGATTGTAACCAAATTATATATTTTAACAGCATATAAAAATATTTGGTGAAGTTTATTGTTTCAGGTTCGTAATTTTTTTAAACACAGAACATGAATAAATATAATGTTTGTGTCATATTTCAGGTACTATTGAAGTAATTGTGGTTAAACTTTATGATTTTAAAATTTATAATTCAAGCTTTGATTTAAGTACCGTTAGACAATATCCACACATGACTATTTTATTAAATATTTCGAAAAATAATAAACGATTGTAATAAAATCATATATTTTGACAGTTTATCATCCAAACTACGATTTTAGTAGGGTTTAGTCAACTGCACCATGAACCAATACCGGTGAGCTTGTGCGATACTGAGAGAATACTGGTTGTATTTCCGCCTCAAGGCAAGAGATAACAGTGCACTACAATTTCTTAATTTCAGATTTACGCTGACAACGTAACTGCACGACGAATAACCGGCGTTCGTTGTCACAACCAAAAATAAACAATTAAAATAAAAAAAAAAAAAAAAAAAAATAGAACGCCAAACGTATAATCAAGAGAAAATTTAGGTTAACAGAAAAGTAAAACCATTAATTTATTCAGTAGTTCCACCTCTTGTAGCTAGGTAATTTTTCGCACACATAACTTTGTTATTAGCATAGAACTGCCAAGCATTAGTCTCTGGCCTAAGAATCCATCTATCTTAGGCTGTGGTCTCAATAGGGTTTGGTTTAATGTTTTGGCACCATCATTTAGGAAGACACTATTACATGAACAAACAAATTTGTATTGTTATGTTTCGAGAACTACTAGAACGATTGTTTTTTGGGATAACTTACACCAACATTGCGGATAGTAGGCTCATATTTTATGTTGGTAACTACTTTGTTTTTGTACCAAAATAACAATGAAATTTTGCTTGGATCCAATGGTACAATTTGGTACACGTTTTATGAAAATAAACATGATTTCGATGCCTGCAAAATTAAAATTCGCAAACAAATTGCTTGATATTTTATCCTTTCAGCAAACATGTCATAGCGATTAATAGCAGTTTTATAGCTTGCGTTATATATATACACACACACATGTATGTGTGTATGTATGTATGCATGTAGCTACTTCCGCGGGTTACTGAACTCATGTCGGAGTTACGTCACCGCTGAAAAGTGTAAAACCCCGGGTAGTGTATTAAAATCAAGTTACAGTTCTTGAGTGGTCAACCTCGAGGGGAAATCTTTCAGAAGGACTGCGAGATGCCAGAAATCTAGTTTAGCAGGTTGGAATGGGCTTTTCCAGCGAAGCTGCTCCCACTACAAAGAGACCGGTACATGTGCCGAGGGTCAAATTCTTCACAGCTGTATACGTAACACTTTCCTTTATGGCAATTTGAAGTCACGTAGAACTTGGGAATTCAAACGTCCTGTTTACGCACTTAACGTTGACATGGAATTTTTCTACATTACTGTGCAAATTGCGTATGTGTGTGTGTATATATATATATATGTCTATATATGAATATATATGTCTGTGTGTATATATTTGTGTGTATGTATATGTATATATATTTGTGTGTGCCTATATTTCATAAGTTGCTTATACATGTGGCAACTTTGTAAATTTTGTTGAAATTTATTTATTTGGAAATTATGCGCACTTAAATGATTTAACTTTAGCCAACGATGATAGAAAGTTTTCATAATGTTTCCTGCACACGAAACATTTTTCATCTGAAATTGTTTCTGGAACATGTGATTTTTCAAACCAGATACGTCAAGTGACCTTTCTTCTTTCACTGGGAAAAACGTTTTTAGAAATGTTCACAAAGTTTTTTTATGTTATAAACAAAATCACATTTATACTTAAACATACAACAGCAAAACATCTAACTTTGTCTGATATTGTAGAAAATCTTAACAGAAAAAAAGAAAGTAAATTTTAAATTTTTCGGTATTGCGTTATTTAAATGAAGGTAGCTGAAATACTAGTTCACTTTTGTTTATTTAGGCAACTTAATCACGTTCAATAATAAAAGGGTATATTAAATATTTTGAGATAGAAGTTCCAAAATGATCAGATTCTCAGAAGTCAGTTATGGATATATTAACGAACAATATATTGCCTGAAAATACAGAGTAACAGCTCTGAAATCTCGATTCTTCCCGGCGATAAAACTGTTCTCTGAAGTTGTACTCTTCTGTATGTAATTGCAGCTCATATAATGATGTATTATGACTGACGTGGGAAGAACAGTAATTATTGCTAACACGGTTAAAAACCATGTACCATGAGAAAGGAAAACCTTGACAACTATTTTACAAAGAAATTATTAGCAGAGCTAAAATATTTTTTTTCATTTTGTTGTATATGCTAGAATTTGAAGCTGCAATAATGCGAAATAGAATTTTAGCTATAAGTTTCACACACCTCTGAAAGTTAGTTTATTCATTCAATAACTGTTCAATAAATTATATTTCTTTTTGTAACTTACACATGCAATTTATATATCACACCGAGTTTTGAATATGCCCACTTGTTTTTGTAGATCTCGCAATTTATCTTTGGACCAAATTAACTAAATGGATTATGCTAGATTTTTTATTACTATCCAACGACACCTTTTCTTCCTTTATCTTAGCTAAATACAATCCACAGACTGCGATTTGTGTACGGATTTTCGTTCCCGAAAAGCCGCACGATTTTAAGTACTTTTCTTTTAAGATTTATTAAGCTTGGTTACAAATCCTACCTGTGTAACCTGACAAATTATTTTACATAGAAAATCGTTTCACGTTTGCTAGGTTTCGTTGAAGTACTAACCAAATAATTTGTAATTTTAAATATTTTAATGGTGACAGCAAAATATTTTTTTTTGTGATGACCACAAAATAAACTTTGCAGGGCGAAAGCCCACAAAATATTTTGTAGCTGCCATAAATTTTTTTTTCAGTCCAGTTGTTTCCAGATTGCCTAGCAAGGCTTGAAATTTCATCTACACCAGCCATTAAAGGTTTTCTACTTATTAAGCACTCATGCAATGCAGTTTAAGTCTGACTATCCGCTAGGTTGACCTACGTTAAAAAGTGTTCTGAGGATAGTAATTAAAGCCGCTAATTGATAGTGTGAGTCTCGGTAATTGTTTCTCTACTGTACGTACAGTTTAACTTCCTAGTTATTTGTAGTATGGTACGTAAAGGTTGCTTTAATAACCGGAAGTAGGGACTATTATAGTAATAATATACTATATACTAATGTAATATAATATAATAATATATACAATAATATACGTTACAAATCATTATATCGCGCTTTGCTACACGAAATCTTTATTAAGAGTTTCGGCGTTGTGATAATTTTTTTTTTTTTTTTTTTTTTTTTTTTTTTTTTTTTTTTTTTTTTTTTTTTTTTTTTTTTTTTTTTTTTTTTTTTTTTTTTTTTTTTTTTTTTTTTTTTTTTTTTTTTTTTTTTTTTTTTTACTGTGGGGACCGGATTTCCTTTTCAGATAGCAAGACCTAGTGTGTGTGTTTGTGAGTATATTATTCACATAAATATATGTGTATATACATATTTATAATGTTTATGGTATGTTTATGTGTGCTGGAATTAATACAGTAAAAATGTTGGAATACACCCAAACAAACTGCCTGCCAAGTGAGGTGAATCAATTGTTAAATATTTAAAGATTTTCTAGTGTCTTTGGCTTTTGTCTTCCGGTGTCATTTTTTTTTTCGGGTTGTAGGGGAAGGAAGAAGGGACGCGTATGTAAGGAAAAACATTTGTATAGCCCTGTGATGCCGCATTGCAAGATTCGCGGCAGTAGTAAGACCTGTTTACTTTCCTTCTAATTTTATCTAAAATTTGATCCATTGCAATGTAAGTAGAGTTTCGTTAAAATTAAAACCAACTGCAAACATAGCACTTAAAATAAATAAATTACAGACATCGCTCTGTCCTAGGTTATGTGAAGAACCGCATACAATAAGGAAGGATTAACATGGTCGCAGAAAACGCCGAACAGACAGTGCAAGATAGAGCGTATTTCAGTCCCAAGCATTATACGTTCGCGGACTGGAGTGAACTTTCTGCGTATCCATAATGTTAAAGTACAATTATCACATGAGGACTGTCTATGGAAGAGTTTTGTTTTCATTTATTCCCAGACGTGTGTAAATATAATTGTATTTTTTGTGACACTTGTTAGGCTATTATTTACAGTAAGCAAGCACTTTTGAAGTCCCCTCCCCTTCCAACAACTTCGGTACACATGTATCTTTTTAAAACTTGCTAATAAAAGTAGCAAAGTATGTAATAAACTTTGTATATGCATTTCATTATACTGAGAAGACACAATTATATTTTCAATTATTTTCCTAAACAGTCTTCAACTGTGTTCATTATAAGCAACAATACTGATTTAGTTTGTATGTATTCCTTACTTGCTAATCAGTCTGACTTAGTAGTTGTAAAGCATCTAAATATGACCAATAAAATTTACACTAAACCAGCTCCAGTTGTGTCAGACTGCTTTTAAGTCAGGAAGAGCTCTTATCTAATTTTATTGGGTGTGTAAGCATAAAATAAGTGTATATGTATGTGTATATATATATATATATATATATATATATATATATATATATATGTGGTTTTTATGTGCATGTTAATGTCATATTCAAAATGTACGTAAGATCCTATCATGCAACTACTGTTTGCTTTTCATTTCATGAATTTTTTCTGCATTCAAACCTATTTTATTCCTATTTGACCAATTCCTCTCTCTACCTTCCGCCAACGAATTTTCTTCATAAGGTCTGACATACGAAGAGTTCTGTTACTATAACACTAGGCGGAATATAACACTGACCAAACACCCCATAGTTTACGAGGCTAACATTTTGCGTTTCACACATCCTGAACTTAAACACTGTTATAATCATGTCATATATTTACTGATTCAAAAATCTGCAAACTATAATACATCTTAACACCTTAGCTGTGTGGAATATTTAAATAAATAGATAACATAATGTATTTTATACATGTAGGCTACAGATATGTGGAAGTTACTTTGTTTGCAGACGTAATATAAGGTGGCTTAGGCACGTGGTTTGAAAGTCTAGTATTAGTATGTTAAACTAGCAAAGAGTAATCAATTAAACATAACTATTTCTGATTTTAATTTCAAAACAACGTATACATCTACTGGCATAAGTGAGATCATCTTGCATTGTGTATATCACCGGCACTGTGTAATTTGCTTGGGTTACTTAAAATTTTACAAAAAAAATGGATGTTCACCTACTACCGTCTGTTTGGGTAAGAGTCTGTAACATTTATTTATTCCAGTTATTGTAGTGAAGGAAAAGGCATATGTTACAACGGTTCGGCCAGTGTTAACACATGCAGCATGGTGGGACCCGTACGTGGGAGATCTGAAGAAGGTAAAACGACTGGCAGCGAGGTGGGTGAATAATAAGCGGAGAAGGCAAGGGCAGGCTGGCGAGGACGAAGGAAACTTTCGGCCCCATCATCAGTACTGTTGAAGGAACTGAAGCGGAAGCCATTTAAGGAAAGGAGAAGAGTGGACTGGCTGAATAGGATGTAAAATGTGGTAAAATAGAGAGGGAGGTTAGGGTCAGTTAGACTGCATGATAACTAAGAGTACAGAGAAAGAGGGAATAACAGTGAGAAGATTCAGATGACGAGGAACAGAGAACAGACTGTAGTAACTTAGGTAGTGAATGCTTAGGAGGTCGTTGAGGGAGTGAATTTACTTTCGGAGGAGTTAATAACACAGAGGAGGATTGTAACGTTTGGGAAGGGAGGGGGGGGGGGGG
>PNEQ01067557.1:0-19828 GCA_003012365.1 Medauroidea extradentata | reverse complement strand
TTGTTTAACACTGGGCGTAAATAATAGTAAAAAATGTTGGGTTCTATGAAATGTAATTCTCTACCTCAGATAAACCATGGTCCCAGACACACTGAATGGTTTACAATATATCTACTTTTCAAATAAGAAAGTACTCGTCATATGCCTTGTGAAATGACATGCCTTGAAAATCAAACATTTTCGTAATGTTGTATGCTACATAATTACCGATTCAAAGAACGCTAGTCTAATAATTTAACCAGTCAACTCGCCGGTAAGATTTCTCCACACGTACGTTGCAATAACAATTTGTTTGAGCAAAAACAATAACATATATTGCGATTTTTGTTTCATGTAACTTTTATAACTAAAAATACGTCAGCGGAGAACTTAGTGAGTTTTACCTTAAATAATTATACGACAAACACACATGCAACACAAACTGAGATTTCTGCCTACTTATTAATTGAATGAATTTATTCTGATGTATCCCCCTAAGCCTCATCCACATATTTTGCAACTTCTTCCTTCTAAAACACGGCACTTGTTTATAGTCGTCCTCGTGGTCAGCACAATAATCAACAGCATTGGATTGTGGATAAAATCGTCGTTATCTGCACTCCGCGTGCCGAAAAAGTTGAGATCGGCTCAATATTTTCAGCGTAGGGTACGTTGATAACGCGGAAAGGCAAACAAGCTTTCTGATTGGCTGAGGGCCTTCTCCGCTCTGTCCGTTCGGCGTTGTCCGCGACCGTGTGAAACCACTTTAAACCAGTATAGAAGATAAGATATAAAGCTCTTGAACATATAGGGAATGATACTACTCATTATGCACTTATTTATCATTATCATTTTGTAAGTTACGCTTAAAAGTTATAGCTATTTCAAATAAGGACGGATTAGTTAATCATTACGCTGCTGAGAATTTGTCTAATTTTTTATGGAAAAAATATTAAACAAAGTATTTTCTTTATTACACTAAACTAGCTGTTCGTTCATGGCTTTGCCGCATGTAATACTTGCTGCATACCAGATAATGTCGGTAGCATTCTTTAAATTAAAAAACAATTAGGCCCGTTAACAAATATATTGTACCATATTAATCATCGACAATATTGTAATATATAACTCATATTACATTGTTTACTTAATTTTTGGATGGGTCTGTCTTTGATGGTTTATAAACTAAGTTTCCCTTGGTAATTAGTTTATTGAATTCAGTAGAATAACTTGCATAACATATTATGTTTTAGGACAACCATCATTCGGAAATAAGCTAAACCTCGATATCTCAAACTGTTGGATAGACATCAAGTGTGAATAATAATATAAAAAAACTTTGATCAATTAATCTCTTCACAGATCGGATTTCAATACATCTTGAAATCACAACTAAGACATTTTCTTAAGTATTCAACTGAAGTAAAACTCTCAATAACAACCCGTAGGAGTCCAAGCTACATATATAAGATTCGTTAAAACCACATTTAACCCCTGAGGGATCGAATTGAGAAATACTTTGAAATTAATTTTCTTGTATTTACGTAACCATAATCCTGAAGAGAAAAAGCAACTCCGTATCTCTAAGGATTCGATAGATATAACGGATTTATTTGAAACACATTCCACGCCTTGGGGGCGAATTCCGAAAACTCGTCAATCACATTTCAGACACTTTTGTACGTGTCGTTTTGAAGTGAAAACCACGACGATATCCTGTCGAGTTCGACATATAGTGATGAGACATTAAGTACACGCTTTTCACGCCTTTCCACTCATTTTCACCTCCTCCTTCCCTTAGATGCCGAATTTCGAATAATAACGAAATTTATTTGCTGGTATTAACACAAGAATCGTTCATAAGAAAAACAATCGTGTCGAAATCTAAAAGTTCAATGGGTTGGATACAGATAATTATCTCTAATCGGAAACAAATTCCACCCCTATTTTACCGCATTAGTGTCGAATTTAGAAAAAACCTTGAAAAAACTATTTTGATCCTGAAGCAGAGACCACGTTGATATCTCGAGTGGTTTGATACATGTAAAGGAATAATTAATATCACTTAAGGGTTAGAATTGAGAAAAATATTGGAATCTTATCTTAGGTGTAATGCATCAAATTGTAGTGTACATTACGACAATAGCCCGTTGGGCTTGAGCTGTATAGATGAGTCATAAACACATTTCGTCCCTTTTTACTCCTTACAGGTCCAATTAAAAATTTATCATAATAACTTTTTGGGGTTTTACTCTAATCATCATTATAATGCGGAAATAAACTCTATACCTTGGAGGGTTTGGTAGACAGCGAGAATTGACCTAAAAACTATTTAATTTTTTTTTCTTCCTTAGATGTCGAATTCCGAATATTCCTGAAATTTCTAAAACACACCTGTATTAGTGTTTCATTGAATTAAAAATGACAACGATATTACCTCGGGTTCGGGTATTATTTACGATGCACCGAAAACACGTTTTACCCCTTTTGACCCCCTAAGGCGTCGAACTTTGTATTTTCTTTGCAATAAATGAATAATTTTAGGTTTACACCAGCGTGGTTCCGTTTATTTATAACTAAATGAGTCCTGTTAGTAGGTGCGTGTACGTGTGTCTGCGCGTTCGCAGGAGAAACACAGACGTGGCCGCCATAGCTTAGCAGACGACGATCATCAAGGGAAATTATTTCGGTTGAGCGTAGCAGCCGTCTAAATAACGATATTGTAACTTTCACCTTGCATGTCAAACAACCGTGATGCAAATCATCAACGTACAGAAAAAGGTTCGTCATTTCATGTATCCCAATCGCGATAAGCTGCGAAAATGTGTAACTTTACATGTGATTCAATATGCGTTACGTAAAATGGTACAATATTAGCGACAGAGGACTTCTGGATATGAGAAATTGTAATTAAAGTTTATTACAGAATCGTGATAGTTGTATGACACGTGTGGCATATGCGGTGTAGATATTTGCGACATAGATACAAGCAGTATTTGCCAAAATATCCGAACATAAGAGATGTTCGTCATGTCATTACGAGATATATTTGCGAGGTCAAAATAAGTGATATTATTGACGTTTATGCGCTAGCTATACGAATGAAGGTTTCGACTAATAGCATTATTCAAAGTGACATGTACCTTGAAGAAATTAAAGTTATTAGCATACCATAAAAATATAAGGGAGAGGACATCGTACAGAATATATGATGAAATGAGGCCGTATGACGAAGCTGGTTCTAAATGTGTAATAAAGGTACCTTCGTTATAAGATATTCCAGGTTCCAAATCGACACCACTGAGTTATAATCGCATGACTTCTGAGAGCTCTAACGTGGTTCGTCACAACATAAATACAAATTTTCGGACAATTATTTCTAATTGAATTTTGACAAGCTCTCCTAATATAGATGTGTTGTCTTGTTGAAGCCGGATAAAAAAAAACATCGCGAGAGAAACCACAGTGTCAACCTTTGTTTTCGTCGCTAACAATTTTTATTTCAATTGTAGACATTACAGGCGCATGGGAATTTGTCTATCTCACGTGCGAAGGTCATTGCAGTTCCTGGTTGAAGCGACTGTAGTGACAAACCCCCTGAAACCGGCAAGTTGGTTTCACAAGAAACGACGTTGCAAATCAATTTTGTAACCTTCCACCTGAGTTCACCTGTAGTATTCTAATCCACTTAACAAGCCATCAGAAAAAGTTGCTGTTTCCCCCCAATTACTGAAACATTTCCATGTAAATGTACAAGAAGTCATAAGCCAAAAAAAATCACGATAGAAACACATTGTAATAAATTATTTTAAAAACCTCATTTTCAGCGTCCTAAACTGGAACATCTGTAAACTTATCATGTCTATAATCTGATAGTTACATGTCTTTGAATTTGTGGTCCTCGTGAATGCCACAATCTCTATTGTTGGATGAAAGTAGTATGAGATGTGTACAGCATGATTAATATAAAGCAATGCTGTCATGCGTATTTATCATATTGTGGTTTTGTGTATATATTCAATATAGGAACTGGAAAGCATGGTGATAACAACAGCCAGATACTTAAAATAGTGTAACTTAGTGATATATATCACCAACATCTTTATCTGCTAGGATATCTGACTAGATCACGGGTAAGATGGATACTGTGTTTTTTTCTGCTTGGTGATAACTTATTGATTTCCCTACAGTTTCACTCTGTACGTCATGTTTTTCCTGATTCTCAACGAAATTTATTTGAGTTGTTTTCGCTTTCAGGCAAAGCTAGTAGAACGGCTAAGCATATGCTTGCATGTTAGCTGGACATCCTATCCATGGGCCAGACCTGTGGTTCTAAAAAACGTGCAGAATAGATAAAATATGGGGAAATGTAATTTGGCCACCGGCAGAATTAAAAAAACGAACATGTCATTCGCTGTTTTCCATAATCCTCATATGTTATGTCTCTGTCAGAAATCTGAACGTTTCTTGACATGGCAAGAATTGAACCAGATTCCCCAACGGCGGAAGGCAAATGGATAGTCACTGAGAAAATCATTGGTCCAGTTCCAGAGTTTTGAGAGAATCCACCCTCTAGGTCCAGCGGTTTATGCTGTGGTTTGATATGTTAGTCAGCCAGTCTGTCAGTGATACCTTATATATGTAGAAATGATTATTTCCGACCACAACTGGCTGTGCTCGGGAAGAATTAGGTTTCTACCGTACCAAATATACTAATTACGCCATCCGATCACCCTTTTGCAGTTATGATATCATTATTTCCCCTCAGGGTCTGTTTTTCCATGACCGTAAACAGTAAGGCCCAGGGACACTTGCTAAACGTTTGTATACTTCTAACATTTAAATGTGACGTGCTGTTTCTAAGTTAACGCCAAGGGCAGGTCTCTAAAAATCGCCATTCCGATCAGCATTCCATAAGCACAAACCACCCTTTGGATTGCTGCGTTTACTACTTACATGAAGATATAGGAAGCATGCATATCATACCTACCTGAGACACGAACCCACAACAACAGGCTAAAAAAGAAGGGAACACTCACGCCTTTTAGAACTGATGCAACAATAAATAAATAAATAAATATATATATATATATATATACATAAATATATATAATGTCTCATGTAATTCGCGGATACGGGTACTGTAGCGATGTTGTGCGGGAAAAAGTAAGCACAAGGTACACTTGGGTAAAAACTCGGTAGGAGCGCATTTGTCAAGAAAAACAACAAAAAAGGTTTCCTTACACATTTAATGTCACAGGACGCTATATCATCGTTCAGCAGATGAAACCACCTATCATGTGTTTTAATTGCGAAGTATGATATAGATATGGCTATTGTTTTGTGCAACCATCATAGACTCTTCGTTCCGACTGTTATTTCTAGATGACGTAAGTGAGGTGACATGGCAACAGTGCGCCTTACAGCATGAAGCTATGTACCGCCATATGACGACGTGCAGAGCCGAGAACAGTAGTGTCACACTGGTCAAGAAGTACACACACGCAGAGTACTGGGACATGACAATGGAAATTGGTGCATCAGGCAGCCAAGCTGCACCGGCAGCACGATTGTGTGCGGAACGATATCCCAAGAGACGTCCCCCTAATGCCAATGTGTTCCGGGAAACATATCAAATGGGGCCGGCACCGCGCATTAATGCTGGACGACCCTACATGTGCGTACGCCGGACCTTGAGGATGCTGTACTAACCGCCGTCCAGAAGGTACCGACGCATAGCATACGTGACATTGCACGAGCGACGAACGTGTCACGGTGGCGGGTGCACCGGGTGCTGAGGGATGAAGGCTACCGTCCATACCATTATACTGCAACACAGCATCTACTACCAGCTGATACGCCCCGCCGACTTGTACAATAACATGCGGCGGATCAGGACTTTGTCGGGCGCATTCTGTGGACCGAATACGCGTGTTTCACACGTGATTGTGTGTAAAACTCTCACAAAAACCACCTCTGGACACTTGTGAACCCCAACGCCTATCGTGTCCGTGGCTATCAACTCAACATCACTTCAGTATCAACGTATGGGCAGGTCTCGTTGGAGATACACTTGTTGATCCCTACTTGCTACCGGAACAAATGTGTGCGCAGGACTACCGGTACTTCCTCGACGTCTTAGCCGGTCTGCTTGAGGACATGCCGTTGGCTGTGCGGCAGGTCATGTGGTTTCAGTGTGATGGTGCCCCAGCCCATGCTGCAGCCGTCGTACATCAGCTACGCGGCATGTACTCTCGTCGATGGATTGGCCGTGGAGGGTCCTGTGGAATAGTCACCGAAATCACCTGACCTCACATCACTAGACTTCTTCCTGTGGGTGTCACCTTAAAACACTCGTATACACACCAGACGATCCACCACAGTTGCCCGAGGACATCATCGCGCGGATACTTTCAGCTATCACGAATGCAAATGCTGCTATTCTACAGAGTGTGCCTGCAGCTAGCATTCAACGTACGGAAACATGCATTAGAATGCGCCGTGCGCAGTTCGAACACCTGTTATGAGGTAACATTGCGTTTGGTGTATTCTGTGACGTGCTGTCAATAAATACATTTTCTTGTATGTGGCTGCCATGTAATGTCGTTTTCCTTGACATCCGAGCTCCTACCGAGTTTTTACCCAATTGTACCTTGTGCTTAGTTATCCCGTACAACACCGCTACAGTGTCCATATCCGCGAATTACATGACAACCTGTCTATGTGTATATATATATATATATGGAGAGAGAGAGAGAGAGAGAGAGAGAGAGAGAGAGAGAGAGAGAGAGAGAGAGAGAGAGGATAATTTAAGACCATGCTGTTTTGTTTCTAATGTTTTTGCAATACATTTTTTTTTAAGATTAAACGAGAGCATGTATCAAAATGACAGTTATTTTTTTCAAAACAAAAATTATACAATTTCGACTAAAAAGTCCGCTTATCAGAATTCCGTTAATTACATAATTTGCCGAAACCATAGTATTTAATGCCCTGAAAAAATTCAGCCTACATAGATAAGACTATTTTTAACAAAACTGCCAACAGATTTTTGATGTCTGATTTTGTATAGGCGTAGACCATTAATATCGCTAAAAACAGACTTGTCTTAACTCTTTCAGTTAGAGAAAAGTATTGTTGTGGGGATCATATTTATGTCAACAGTACGTTATATTACAGTCCAGTTTGGTTTTCGGTACTGTTTGGATTATTACTAAAAACGTTTTTAATGGAAGTAAAAATCTGTTCTGTAGAAGGAGCAAACTATATGACTAACTTAAGTGATTTTTTAGATAAACGTTATTGCTAGCAAATTTTGCTGAGTCGCAGGCAACTCATAGTTACATAAAAGGACTAAGCAAAAAAAAAAAAAAAGACCGAGGAAGTCAGAAACGGTAATATTCAACAAACGCACAAATAATTTCAAAATACGAATGTAGTCACTATGTAATAGGAATGAAAACAAAAAAATTAAGTCAAACAGAAGATGACCAAACAGGTGCATGACAATCGCGACAATAATGGACAAAGACAACGAGCGACAGAAATGGTTGTAGACAAGACACAACGAATATTACACCCCTATTGCAAACATAATTCCAAGATCACAGTTACAGAACATATTGTCAGAATAGATTGTTGTAGGGTAGTACCGATATGCAAATTAGACTGTTGTTAGATTAGCATGAGTATGTTCCCTGCAACAATACTTCTCTGTCGGTGTTTGAGCGTATACTTGAGGTATTGCGTGATGTAAGTCATTTGGTCAGGCAGGCAGTGGTGTTGGCGAGCGCACTAGACTGGCGGCTGGCCTAGTTTCTTATCTTGGCGCTGCTATGTTTCCTGGGTAACAAACGTTACGATACAATAACAAACATGATCGTGCACTGAGCGTAGTTGGTCAGGCGGTAGCATATTAGAAAAGGCATGTCTATGTGTATGTTTGTCTGTGTGTGTTTGTGTGTGCGTGATGGAAAGACTTCGGATTAGTTGTACAGTTTCACTCCCAGTCCAAATAAATGTTAGTGCACATTTTTTCTATGAGCTTTTCTGTTTCCTCACTCATGAAATTAAAAAAAAAATAAAAATAAACAATAACCAATTTTTTTACATGAATAAATACTTACCAACAGAATAACGATTTTCCGATATTGTAGTAACTTTTCAACAAATTAACTACACACAAAAACAGTTCGTTCAAATCATTAATCCAAACTATTTATTTTAACGAGGAATGGATTTTGCGCACTTCTAACAAAATATATATGTTTCACTTTTTGTTTGAAAAACAAAGGAACTTTTGCTACATTAAGACTATTTATATCAGAAGAAAGTAAACAGGAAGAAGTTGTGGGTAACAATTAGTGATAAACAGTAGGGCATGGTATAGGTTTGCAAACGAAATATGTACTTCGCAATATGGATATATTAAGTCTAAAGACACATTTCACCTTTACTGATGTTAGTAATGTGCAGGAAAAGGTAAATTAAGTAAAAAAGCAGGACTTAACATCTAATAAACATCGAGATCATAACAATATTTTGGATCGGATGGATAGGTAACGGAGAAGGAATCGGCCACGGTCTACAGTTAGTGTATTGTCCTAGATATAGCCTTGGGTGATTTCGGTAAATAGTGAAAAACCAAAATCAGGACGGCAGGGTCGAGAATGAACACGGGTTCTTCCGAATGTGAGTCAAGTATTGACCACTGCGTCAACTCGGCCGGCGTAAAGGAGTGTAGACACTCTGGACAATTATCTAACATACTGCTTAAGCACGTTGTTGTTAAATGTCATTGTATACTCGTAGTCAGAAATTAACAATGAAGACAGTTTGTGATCGAAATGCCATCGCTCATTGGCCGTACAGTTTGATTAGTAGGAACAACTCACTCGCGTTTACGTCCTATCCTTGTACACGTACATCGTCAGTATAGTCAAGGCGGAATCGGGTTAAACTATTAGTCATAGTTAATTTTTAATCTCTCTGTTTTACAGTGATGTTTATTAACATTTCTTCAAATACATCGTACCTCGTTCACATGAAGGTTAATTCCAGTGAAAAATACTAGCAAGAAAGAAACAAATATATGGAAAATGTTCCACCTAAACTTAATATCTATATCAATTAAGGAAAATGCAAACCCTTGAAAAATCGATATTTAAAATAGTATTATCGAAAAATATCGAAACCGAAGTCGACATTAAGTAACTATATTCCGGACATTGATTACGTTGTATGTAAATTCTGTTTTAAGGCCTCGCCCTTTAGTTTTGCAGTGGTTTCGAAGAAAAAATTTTTTTTCAACGCAAATCAATACATATATCAAAATTTCATGCTTACAATTTCAACACTTGTATATCATCGTTTGTATGTGAATTTTTCTGTTGTAACACACCAAACGTATTTTTAAATTTGCACCTTAAATATCACATATTTTGTGGTCAAAATAAGCCAAAATTAAGCCAAATTATTTTTTGCTAGCAAACGGTACATTATTTAAAAAAAACGCTCTGGCAAAATTATGTATTGTATGAATGTAAATAGTCTCAAATTTGTTCAAAGCATTTCGTTTAAAAGTATTCGATTACTTGTAATTGTTTGAAATAAATGAAAGATCATGGCCTTATAATGAACCGTCACTAATACCTTTTCACTGTTATGAAAATAATAGGGTTGGTATCCTTGTATTACGTACAACTTTTATACCGTCAAGATATACTGATATAAATTGCTGATCTATTGAGTAGCAGCGTGATCTACGAAACGAAAATGGTCCCTCTGTTATAACTGACCGGGATCTACCGTTTTCTGTAAAATGGAAAACAAACATTGTTTACAGCTTTACAGTGCATAATACGTATGCAATACTACAGACACTCGTCTTCGGAAAAATTATTGCACATACGAGTGGAGAACATAAGCACTACTGTAAAAAAAAATTTACCAGGCGTTAATATACGTATACAGCCGTCAGTTCGCTCGTTGTAACAGTGGTCGCGTATCGTCACCTCCGAATATTGTATGCATGTTTCACACGAAACTGGAGAGTCCATGACATTTGCAAGAATAAAACCTTTGGATTACCTGGGTGTACTGTTCAATGAAACAAACATCAAAATTGATATATCTGGACGATTCATGTAAAATTATCGTTATTAATAAATAGGGGTGCCATTGTATTTTATTATTACGTACGTAACTGTGATAGTAAGGTGTTCGGTACATAGCAGGTATAGATGTATGTGTAAACTACATTTCTAAGGTACCAAGTAATTTCCTCACAATGCAGTACTGTCTGCCTCTCCCCATCTTCTCTAGCCAATTCACTATCAAACACCGTAAGAGGTGTTAGATACAGCATGTTTCAAAAGTATGTACCTATTGCCTGCACAGGTAAAACAATAGAAAGTTTTGACCAGTCTAGGCAGACCACGTTTTCTTTACTCCCCCGCACATGTATCCTTTTTGGGTAATGCAGGGGATGAATAATTACTTTGCATCAACTAGGATTCCTCTTTCCTTCGATTAGTCTTTGGCTCCTTCTGGGCCACTTAGTTTTTCTCTTGCTTTTATTACCTGGTTTCTGGCTTTATATATATATATATATATATATATATATATATATATATATATATATATATATATATATATATATATATATATTTTTAGTATTTATTCCTTTAGAGTCAGCTTTCTGAAGGATTGTTCTGTATCCATTACCAAGCCGCTTAAAGTGGCTCTAAAAACTGATTATAGACTGCGGTTTGTTTCCTTTCGAGATGGAAGGGGATTTCCGGACTTTTTTTTTTCAATTGTTTTCCTACAGCAGCTATTTATTACGTATAGAAACTTTCATACTCTTCATAATTGTTGTCGTTAGTCTACTTTATTTTCCTCGTTTCATAGACGTAATCGTAATTGTCCTGGTTTGTTTGCATTTCGCATTCTTTACTGGGTTGATTTGACCATGTTCTTTGTCAGTTGTCTTCGGGCTTGGTGGTGGTTGTTAGAAGGGAGAGAGGCTGGGGTGCATGTTTACCTGGTCCAACTGGGGCAAGGGGCGAGGTTCCTGAGCTTACTAGTTGCCTGCTGGTATTCCCCTATAAAGTTTTCCACGTCATTTTATCTGGTTAAACCCAAGCTTCTTGATGGGTATGTCCAAACTACTTTGTTTTTGTACCAGTTCTACCATATTTGATTGTATATTATCCGGCTGTGTGTTATGAGTTCGCACCCGTAACTGGGATTTAATAGTTGTTTCCGTATAATCAAAGTTTAGAGTTTATCCGGCTTCGTGATATGAGGTTGGGTTGTTCACTAACTGGACATTTAATTCTTCCAGTCTTCGAGATAAGGAAACTTAGAATTATCGGAAGTTCCTTCTTGTTCTTACTATGCTTCGTATCTGTAAAGTTCCTAGTCTTCGTTCTGGTTTGTCTTATTAACAGTGTTCATGTCTTCAATTTCTGGGCACATCAAAGTTTCATTCTGCCTACTTGTTTACACGTTTCACACGCGAGGAAGAGGCATAAGAATGAAGCTGCGCGTTTTGCTGTCGTTCCCGTGTCCAGACATAAACTGTGACACATAATAGTCATTATTCTGTGGTACCAATTGGAACTGAGTCTCTTCCCTATGTTTGAGAGAATTCTTAAGTGTGCCTAACCTATTATAGAGTGTTCTATTTCTCATGTCTGTCGACAGCAAGTATAGTAGAGATTTTCTTGGCTTCTGGATGTTAGCCGCGTCAGGAGATTGTCTTGTCCCCAGGGTTCCGGATCACGAGTGCGACTGAAAACTGTGTGTCTACCTGATGACGGGAACAGATTCCAGTTCCCGAAACGTCGTTATACTGTCTGGAAAACTACTTTGTTTTGTTTCGTCTCATCGTTTGTTGTTTTTTCTGTTTGTGTCTGATATCTTTGTGTTTTGTTTCGTCTCATCGTTGTGTCGTTCTTTGTATTTCTGTTCGTGTCTGATATCTACTGTGTTTTTGTTTCGTCTCATCGTTGTATCGCATTTTAACTTAGTTTTCGTTTTTCATTTTTGTTATTGTATTTATTACATTTTTTATTCCTTGTTTTATTTGAACCGATTACATTTTTTTGGAACTTCATGTTGTGTATGTATCCTGTTGACTAAAGCATACTCTGCTTATTTATGTTTTTTGTCTTATTTTTAGTTTTCTTTTGACAATAATTTATTTTGCAATGGAGTAAGTCCAAGAAAGTAAATCCATTACATAACTCATATCACACTGGTGTCTGGACACACACCACATTCTTTCAGCCTAACTTTCTTTCTTGCATTCAGATAAAGTGCATGAGAAATTAATACTCAACCATGTACAAAAAAAAAGTGACAACTTGTCTTGGTTTACGGATAATCTTTCTGTGCAGTAGCCTCTCTTTATACTTAGCAACTTTTACACGACATTATACAATGTAAAACTCATAAAAAGTAGTGATAAACTAAATATAATGAGGAAATCTCTTATGTAAAGGAGATCTCGAACGAAATCAGGAGAAAAAAAGAAAAAAAAATGTAATATTTTACGGCGTGAAGTCCCGCAAATCGCTCAGGAGGAAGGATAACAGGGCCTGTTATTGGTCGTTTTGTGCTATTCATGTGACCAACTGTACATGGTCGTAAAGATGGGGGTAAATCCTAACTGAAATGAGCGAAGAAAAATTTGGCGAGTCATATATCAGTCATAACGTAACACTTTAACTCATGGAAGATACAGAAAAGAAGTAATAGCACAGGTATTCGTTAAACACTGTTAGAAATTATTATTTTAATCGTGTTAGTTATTTCAAATAAAATATGAATATTTGAATATGGTAATTATAATTAAATATTAGCATAAGCTTGTTTCTTGACAGTTCAAAAATTTCTGCGAGTTAGCCGTGTGAATAATTTTCGGATAGCATTGTTTAAATATTTTATCATGAGAGTTAGTATGAGAGATCTCATGCAAGAATAAATCTTGTTTCATGTAAATGCTGCTTTATGTTGTATTATTTATCTGCAGTGAAATTAGTTGGCAAGAACTATAAAGTGAGCTCTCCAACATGTTGAGAACCAGTCTTGATTACGTGTCTGCCATCGAGTAGCAGTGCATTTAGCAGACAACCTCAGGAATAACAGCTCTGTAATGACTGGTTTTAGTTTCTTGGATATACTCCATTAATGGAGTATGTCAAAGAAACTAAAACCAGTCATGCACTCCCATTGCACAGTTCTTTCAAAGATCATAGCTCTGTAATGTTCGAACTTTTAACAGAATATTCTTGCAACAAGCTCACAGTTAAAAATATATCTTTAGAAGGGTTAAGTTTGTAAACTTATTTTCAAAACATTTTTATGTAAACTACTGCAAGAATAACGCTATAAACCTTTAAAAAGTTGATACGTTGGTCTTTAATGTCGATATGAACAAATAAAATAAAGGTTTATTAACATGGCGTTTGATGTGAAATGAAATAAACTTCGTCGCCTTATATTGCTAACTTTTTGTGTATTCTTACAAAATTTGGAAGCTTGTTAGACCAAATATTAGATACCACAAATGATTAGTTTAACACTGATAAGATATTGGTTGTAAATATAAAGAATTATTGCTATATATTGTACATTTTTAAGGGATTTATTATTTTTCGATTATTATAAATTTGTAGAGTTACAATTTCTGTTGGAAAGTTGTGCATTGAAAAGATTTTGTTTAAGTGCACGTATATTTATACAATACTGGTGGGAGTGTCTTGGAACTCTTCAGTGTACTCACTAAGCAAATACATGTCTCCGTTTGGAGGTGAAGGTAGCCCATTAGTGACCTCTGTCCTTCTAGAGTGCTGTCGTGCTGAGATGAGCGTACTTCAGGTAAGAGATAAGCTGTAAGTGTTTGCTCTGCCGTCTTCTTATAAATCACCTATAAGTGCCGGAAAGATGGCCTCATACGTGTCTAATTGAGATGTAGGGAATGTGCGTCCGTCTTCAGCGCTCAAACCTTATAAATTCCTGACGGTGAAATAATTTTTTTAGTATTGATTTGTGTGTTACTGTGAGGCGTGGAACTTACATTATGACTCAACAATGAACATTAAGTCTAAAGGGTCTTGTAGAAAAAAAAAGTCTTACTAGATAGTGGATTCCATCAATTTTGTGAGCGAATAAATTTTCAGAGCTATGCATTTGAATTTAAATATTTCTCACCCCAAGTCTCTTCAATACACTCCGGCGCAATTTATCACGCTGAATGAATTTGTTAGTTATTTCATAAAAGCGAAGAATAATAAGCCTGGGTTATAGTGGCCGTTGGGGTTTCCTTGAAGGCACTCATGTTTCTTCTATACTTGCATTCCGCCGCTGTCCCGTTATCATTCCTCATCTTCCGCACGAAAGCTGAAAAGTCTCGCTTTTAAACGAGTACCTCCACTTTATCTCTTTTTAAGCAGTTTATTAAACTCTGTAGGATATAAAATAATTCTGCAGGTAGGACGCATACGAAAAAATGAAGTATGATGTTCATAAAACGTCACACTGTAAGAACTCCTTGACTTCAATCAGCGGAAACTAGTGCATAGGAATTTTTAAACAGATCAGTTAACTTAGCCTTATACGTCGTCCTCCGGCCAGTCCCGTACCACTGAACACTTCACTGTCGTCCAGCCATGTTTTCAGTTACACACAACAGTTTTTAGAAGTGTTGGCTGGACTGGTACAATACGACTATTGAACCGCCGCGGTCGAGTAATCAGGCCACTCGTCTCCCACCAAGGCGGGTTCTATCCCGGTGGAGTCGGTCCCAGCACTTCCGCGTGTGGGAATCCTGCCGGACCGTGTCGCTGATCGGTGGGGTATTCTCGGAGATATCCCATTTTCCCCATCCTTCTCGTTCCACCGCCTTTCCATTGTAGGGCCTCATTTCATGTCTTACTTCATGATAAAAAATTAATACATCTGCATCCGGGGTGTGATTCCCTGTCCCTTGGGTATCCTCCTCATACGCTATGATGATAATATCGACGGCCCAGTTCAAAAGTGAAACCACTCAAAAATTGCAATTTTTGAGTTTGGCTCACCAACACATAGCCAGAAGTGCATTCTACCCAGTTTGAAAGAAAAACAACACGTAAATTCCCTTGTTTTAATAATGTGGCACTTTACTCTGATTGCCAGTCAAGTTCTAGAAATTATATTTATTTTATCTAAAATAGGCCATATATCAGCTTATAATTATTGGATCTTCATTTTCTTTTTAAAATTATAGTTTACAATTTGTTCTTTATTTTGTTTTATTATGTCTTCCCCATATTTTGTTTACTTTTCCAGATATAATTAAATACTGATAAAAATATTGTAATAATTCAGCTCAAGATGAAATGGCGTGAATATCGTCGATCTTACAAGAAAATAGTTCGAACAATTTTAGATAATTAAATTTACTTTAATTTTGTATGTTTAAATTTTTTTACTATAAATAGAAGCAAGTATACGACGTTTTAAATGTAGCTAGTATGGATGACTTCACGCTCAAAGTAATGTTCCATCTAGAGTTATTGCTTACTGTGCACTAAACTGTACAAACTGATGACATTTTTCGTTCCTATTATGTCTAGGATGCCTTTGATGTCATTTAAATGAATATTATAAATAGCAAATCTTCAACACTACTGGTTTTACGAAAAGAGCACCTTTGAAACGTTCATGTAGTCGAAATATAGATAATTTATTGAATTTCACTTTTAAGATTTATGGTAACAGATTGGTACAAATTTTTACAAGAAGTTTTATTAAAAAAAGTGAATCTTTTTAGTGTTTATGGACATTCTCCATCGCAAGCACAGAGGGCTGTACATTTAAAATGCTGCATCTTACACTTGCATCTTTTATTGCATCCTTTTTTGCAATGACAAGATATTAATTGTACTGATTCTAGTATAAGAGGCAAGGTTGTCCATGTGGGTGACCAACCTTCAGTTGACTTTGACCAACCCCATTCAGAGGACTAGGATTGTCCTGTTCTGACTGAAGGGATTGGATCCACACTCTGGTCTGGAAATATGCTCTCTTTCACGAAGATACAGGGCGTTTGCTGTAGGAGGGATTATTTCCATCGTTCTTTCCTCTTCCACTGAAGGATGATATGGTGTCACAACCAGTAATCGCATAGAATGCCAAAAGTCCTCTTGCCCTTGTAGGTCCTAATGACTTAGAAATATCGTGCAGCGGAATGTGTCTAAGATGTTTTCCACTTCCGAAGGATAGCCAAAGTTCTTCTAGTCTCATATCTTGATACATCGATACTCGACTACTACATCAGGTTCGGTGGCACGAATAAGCTCTCTTCGAAGTCTACATTTTGCAGCGTCAGCAGCAAGCAGGAAAACACGGGTATCGAATTTTTCGTGATTTCAAGGGCTAATACTTTCAATATAAATTCTGTCTGGCGAACAAATCACTGTGCTACCTAAAGTCGAGTACACCTCCTTATTTGTACTTCCAATTCTTATGGCGTGTCTTCCCAAAAGTTCAAAAAGCTCTTCCTTGTTAGCATCAAGCCTTACATTTTTGTTTCCAATTGCTCTTCTTTGGTAGACGCCCATTTAAAGCTGCTCGTATTCTAGGTCCAGTGCCACACTTCACACGAGTACCTTGCTTCAAGCTGTCGCTTTTGTAGATGTCCCAAACAAACTTCGATGCGCCGAACAGAGATCTTCTGTTTCTCCATGTATGGTAGGTACTTCTTATCTAGATATTCTTGTAAATCTGTGCATCATCAGGTTTGATCATATGAACGACTGTGGCTCCATCGAATATTCTGACATCAACTGAAAGCTCGGAAGGTGGTAACAATATAGGTATGTGGTTGTGCAGTGCCTTGATCAAGTCGGCCTTATTACATGCACGTGGCAAACGATATGCACAAAGTGAAGGCGGATAAGGCTGGTTCTCATGACAGAAAAATTCATCCAGGTTACCCTCCCTTTCTTGGCAGGCAATAAACAAACAGCTGAATAGGGCACAGTCAGTTTTCAAGGATAATTTATGTACCTTTTATTTTGACATTGATGTAGTTACTGGCCTCTTAAAAGTTGGAAATTTATTACATTTTATTAGATCCATTACTTTCTTTTCTGCAGATACCAATCATTCCATCACAAACTCTTGGAATTTTTTCTTTCTTTCCTTTTTCAATTGTCATAATCGAGGTTGCCACCTTATAACTCATTACAATATGGTCGTTCAGGCGATGCAGTTCCCCATTTGTTACGGCGAAAGGATTTCCTACAATCTCAACAGCCAAAACTATGGCATCGAAATGTTTTGAAAAGTGTTCTCTAAATTTAAGAGTTTATTCGTGGTGCCTGAGTTGTGACTTATTGTAACAATGTATATCTTCAAATAATTGCAGCATTCGTACTAACTCAGGTCCTGCTACCATAAATCTGCGAAGTGCTTCTATATTCTATATAAGGCCAACCATTCCACCATCAGATTTCAGAATCGAGTTCAGCTGTTCATGTGCATGGTCCAATGCAATCGCTGAAAGTGATCGTTCTGTTTTATGTGCGACAAATGCACCATTTTCGAAGGCATCGTTTACATTAGGGTTTCGTTATTTCAACAGTAGCATATCTCTGATGTACACACTTAACCAACGTGCATAGTTTGTATGACTTAGGACAAAGAACCATGGAGCGAGTTGGACCAAAGTATGGATATATAGATAGAAGTTTGCTTCTCGGAATGAGCGAACCAAAGAGAGAATATAAAGCTCAATATTTAATGCTGTGTCCCAGTATTTGAACATAGGCTGCTCTTCTCTCATTATTTGTCTCCACTCATTCAGTGATGACACATCTCCATCACACTATTCCTATATTCTTCAAAAGCCCTGTTTTGTAGTAAGAACAATGCTTCTGCGGTCACTTCATGTATGTGTATTGCCTTTTTGATGTGTGCAACTTTAAGTATACATTCAGCTTTTCCCTTTGTAGCAATTTCACTTTCAGTAATCATTTCGACCCACCCACTACCTTCAAGCCAGTGTCCAGCCGTGCGAAGAGCAGCTTGTTCTATGTGTAGTCCACCCATCATTACAACGAGCTTGTCTTCTCCGTGTTCTTCAGGAAGAGAGTACTGAATTTGCTTCATCAGGGCAAAAAGTGGCTGGTCACCAACAAGAACAGGTGTTTGGTTGGGATTAAGGTATTTCACGCATTCTGTAACAACACTCATAGAATGTAACATCATGGTAGGAGGGTTCGAGCTCTCAAGAAATAAAGGCAACATTGCCATTATTGTTTTGAGTTTTTGAATGAAGCGATTAAATGATGATTGATATGCAGCCCAATGTAATAGCTCTCTTAAATTCAAAGTCTGTTCCAGCCACTCATACTCTTTTATGTTGGGGGCTGATTCTAGTTGTGGCAGAACAAGTTCTGCTGGTTCTGCAATTCGATTCCTTGAAGTTTGGAGTGATATAAAGCATGGAGGCACTATCGAATATGACACTAGAAGGGTTGCTACTTTCCGACTCTTAGCACACTCTGTTTGTAATACAACCCCTCTAGGGAGTCCTAAATTTTCTCGGCAGTGTTTGAGTTTGGATTGTGGTCTATGTTATCTGCACAAGCAGTTGTAAACACTGCTGTTTTGAGGTTTTGAAGACAAACCACTTTTCAGTGGAGTACATACTGCACAGTTCATTATCAATATCAGTAGAAATAGATCTCAGAAGTTCATAAGAAATACCAAGATCTAAGTGGTTCAGAATTTCAACTAACTCCCTTTTTCTTGTCTCTGAATGGACCTTAGCGACAAGATACATAGGTATGGGCATGTTCCTGACTTTTCTGTTGTTTGTGCACTCGTCTATCCCTGTTTTCCGGTTTTTCTGTACGGTATTGAAACAAATTAGTTGTGCGATACCGAGTATTCCTTGCTTTCTGTTAGATGTTTTTCTTTCATCTACTGTCAGTGGACCATTTATAATAAGACTAATTCGCGCAAACAAAGACTCTGGTATGCTTTCCTTTTGAAGTCAGTGAAGATTTCGGAGAAGTATCAATTTCATGCTTGAAAATATCCTTGCGAACTTTTCCGTGAAACCAGTAGTGTTGAAGATATGCTATTCATAATATTCATTTCAATGACATCAAAGGCATCCTAGACATAATAGGAACGAAATTTTCATCAGTTTGTACAGTTTAGTGCACAGTAAGCAATAACTCTAGTTAGAACATTACTTCAAGCGTGAAGTCATCCATACTAGCTACGTTTAAAACGTCATATACTTGCTTATATTTATAGTAAAAAACATTTAAGCATGCCAAATTAAAGTAAATTTAATTATCTAAAAGTTTTGTTCGAACTATTTGCTTGTAAGATCGACGGTATTTTCGCCACTTCATCTTGAGCTGAATTATTACAATATTTTTATCAATATTTTTTTATGTATCTGAAAAAGTATACAAAATATGGGGAAGTCACAATAAAACAAAATGAAGAACAAATTTTAAACTTTAATTTAAAAAAAGAAAACGAAGATCCAATAATTAGAAGCTGAGATATGGCCGATTTTAGAAGTGACGTCGTCGCCATACTGAATTGGCCGCCATATTGAACCTGCATGGTCAAAATCATGGTCATATAGTTAGGTCTGGCAACTGCCTATCTTTCGCAATGCTTGGCCGCGTGCGCTTAGTGAAGCTCGCGGCGGCTTGCGAACTACGAGCGCTAGTAGTAGGTTGACCCATCGTCTGCATTGTTATTGATAGGCGTTTCGGACATTCTCGGTTACTACAATTTATAGAGTTTTGCAAATAACTTGTCGCAT
>PNEQ01067556.1:0-14856 GCA_003012365.1 Medauroidea extradentata | reverse complement strand
AAGTGACAAAATAGGTACCAGACGGATTACGCCACTGACCTTGAACCTTCCGACTGGAGGTCGGCTTACTTGAATTTGATGGTTGATGAGACAGATCACCCTCACTGGCCATGACAGCTTCCCCTGACTTGCACTGGCGCTCGAGAAATGTCACAAAATCTTGGAGCATAGGAGTCTCCAAGTCCTGAACCATCAGCTCCCATAGTTTTCTAAGTTCCCCATTGATACGTTTCTCTATGAGGTGGAGGAGGAGAAGATCCCATTGGTCCACTGGCAAATTGAGCGCCTTTAGGGCTGCCACATTTTCTGTTACTGTTAACAGAAGGCTACGCATGGATGCAGTTGAGTTTATACTGGCAATCGGGACTTGCAAGATGGCATCAATGTGGTGCGCCATAATTAACCTTTTATTTTCATACCTTTTTCCAATAAGGCCCATGCGACTTCAAAGTTGTCCCCGGTTAAAGGCAGGGCCTGCACTAATGCTGATGGTTCACCTTCCAAGGCCATTTTTAGGTATGTAAACCGCTCTACATTGGACAAGTCCTGGTTACTTAAGATCAGTGCTTCAAACGGATTGGAAAAGTTAATCCAGTCAGTCACATTTCCAGTAAAACGTGGTAGTTTTATGGTTGGTAATGTCACTCGCAATGATGATGAAGACCCCTTGGCACCGTGTCCCGGTTTGGAGTCGGAGGAAACAGTATCTAAAATGGCCATTACTAAGTAGTATTGATCATAAAACTCGTCAAGCCTTTTGGTATGTTTGGCTTGATTAAAGTCTGCCTTTCCCTTTGGTTTACACACGTTCTCAAAACTTGTCTTAAGTTCAGGCAGATCTCGACACGTGGAGATAAACAATCTGAGCTATGAGGCGTCACTGTTGACCTTGTCAGCAAGGGTCGCTGCACGTTTCAACCTATTTTCCGCACGCTCCAGGCGGCGAGCCAAAACTTCAATCTTATCCGACATAGCCTGTGTGAGCGTACAAACGTATACAAACAGAATTCAGCAGTAAGCAATCACGTAGCTGCATCCAGTCGTACGAGGCGCGCACACAAACATGTAAATGTAAACAATCGTCTGTTCGTTGTGCGATCGATAGTTGATATTACTCTCAGAACAATCGATATATCGTTTCGACTCGATTCGCATTCACGACGCTCGACGACATTGGCTTCATAACCAACACAACAAACAACTTATGTTAACAAACACAATTAGGATATCGAAGTACGACTAAACATGTGGCAACACGAAGTATTTTTTCTCTTAGGAGTTCTTTTCACACCTCACTGGTTGGCATATTCGTACGAACAATCCTCGCCCGTCATACACGATGCGAACGAAACAAACAACGCCACGCATAAACCGCCGCTAACCACGAACACTGGCGCGATCCGGCCCGGAGGACCAAAATGTCTGGGCTCGGCGAACACGAAAGTGGACTGTATACAAAACGAAATGCAAATCGACGAGCACAAGCACTGCGCGACTCACCATGATTACTCCATTGTAACGACTGTCTCTCCAAGATGGCGCCCAAGATAGCGCCACCACAACCCAAGGGCAAGAGGCGGCAAATTCAAGCTTCAGGCAATCAAAATGGCCTGAACACGGTGGCTTATGCAGACTCTGACCTAGCCTGTCCGAAGGACAGTACAAAAATATAGGACTGGAGGCACAAAAATAAACTAAGTGGAAGTTAAATTCCTGAGAGCGTCATGAGTAGCAGGTTAACCCCAGGTTGATAATATGCTTACATGAAAATGTTCCAGCAGATGAAAAACTATTGTAAACTTGCGTGATTAGAAAATAGTGGTGATGATGCCCGGAGTGACCTACATCGAACCACCACTCAGTGCTGGGTATCACCAACTAAAGAACCCTTCAGGGCACCGGACAGTGAGCCAGCTGGTGGCACGAAAAGCTAATTGAAAACACAAAAACACTTCAACAAATGAGAACAAAGCAGAAGGAAGCACTAGAGCCCTTGCAAATAATTATACTTTATGATTAACATCTTAAAGATTTCTGGGAAAGTTTATTATTTACTAATTTTAATAATTATGCAATTTTTATGAATTACATAAAACTGAATAGTTAGTACAACAAGAGTTGCACCCGAAAATTAAGTCTAAAAACAAACATTGATAAGTTACACAACATTGATTAGTTACGTTTTAAGAGTTTACGTGAAATATAAATGTGTGGTATATGTTTGCCACTTGGGACAGGGGTAATTCTAGGAAATTATATCTGGGTGGGCCCATTTATGTGTAGCTGTGTAACTATGAAACACCCTAACTGAAGCACAGTGTTCTCAGAAGGAAAAAAAAATTGTGTGTGCTCAGGCCCACGCGACCCACCCGCTAAAATCGCTACAAGCTTGGGCCAGATCATGTTACCATGTGGACATCTGTGTTTAAAAGAAGAGCAGGCCAGTACCATTTGGACTGAGAAACAAGGTGACTCAGGAAATAGAGAGATTAGTATGATCTTAGTGCTACGGGGGTTTATGATTCGGTGGACTTTTCAGACTGGACAACACCAGTCATACCAATCTTGAAGAATAATAGAACCACCTGGCTTTGTGGAAACTATAAAGGAACTGGAAACAGTGTAAGTGGCACTTGTAACTATCCATTGCCCTCTGTGAGCGAGGCACTAGCAGTAAGCAGTACTGGAGGTAGGTCAGCTCTTATCAAAGCTGTATTTAGAAGAAGCCTACATGCAGGTAAGTGGTCATGATGTAACAGCTGATATTTGGAGGAGGGGACAAAGAGCATAAGAGTAGTGTCCTTCAAGTGCTGTAGCATTTGCAGCGTGCAGGACTTAGGATAAAACTTACAAAATGTGTTTGAATGTGGATTCAGTGGTTTTCTTAGGATATAGGACTGACAAGACAGGTATCCACCCATTTTATAGTAAGGTGGAAGCCATGCATGAGGCACCAGAACCCTATAACAAAAATGAGCTCCAGGCATTTTTAGGTCTGCTAAACTTTTATGAGAGGTTTCTCCATAACAAGACTGAAGTATTAGAGCCACTGCACAGATTGCTTGATGCAAACTCTCAGTGCTGCTGGACAGATGTGCACCACAAGGCATTAGAAGATGTCAAACAGCTTCTACAACCAGAGCAGATCCTAACACACTATGACCTAAATAAACTCTTAGTTTTTACTTGTGATGTCTCTGAGTATGGTGTAGGAGCCATGCTGGCCCATGACCTGGGTAACGGTACAGAAGCTCTGACCACATTTGGGTCTAGGACTCTACAAAAAAGCAAGCAAAATTATGCATAGGTGGACAAAGAGGACTTGGATGTTGTTTTTGGTGTGCCGAAATTAAAAAAAATTTTTTTGGCAGATAGTTCAAAATAGTGACGGATCAAAAGGCATTCATGCGTCTCCTCCATCCCAAGCAGTCCATTCCAGATACAATATCACCCCAATTGCTATGGTGGAGTCTGATGTTAGGGATGTATGACACTGAATTGAACTCAGGCCAGAAACTCAAGATACAGAATGTAACATTGTAAGTTTTGCATGTACTGTGGGGATACAAGGTAAACGTATTTATTTATTTTTTGTATTTATATTTCCTTTCATATTTTTTTTTATTTTCGTGTATACAATGATGTTAAATTTAACTATGTCAGTAGTAATTATTCAACTCAGGGAACAAATTTAATTAATTATTTTAGGTTTTTATGCATGTGAGTATGTGTTGTGTTGCTATGGGGATTCAAGGACAAAGTAGACTTTTTTATAGGCAGGTGTGCACGAGGGTTCATCTTTATCCAGTTCCGGCCAGTTTGCCAGGTAGCAACAAGCAGAGTTTTCCTTGTTTGCAAGTATTGCACAACTAGGTTTACTGGACGCCCAATAATGAAGAGGCATAGGTTTCATTACGTCTCAAGAGGGTAGTGTGTGTATTGGGTAGCCAATAGGAGCGCAGCAGTTGAAGGTCAGGTGAGAGGGACGCTAGCAGTGATGCACTTTGTTTTGTAAGAGTTGTTTCCCGGTACTCGGGATGTCCGGTTGCAGCTAGTGTGTAACCCCGGTCCGTGTAGTCGTATAAAGGAAAATATGATGAAGTAGGGCAGTAGCCCATAAATCTAATGATGTAAACAGGAGTGGCAAAATTTAATTTGCACAGGTAGCGCCCGCAGTCTTTTTTTAGCAACATATTTTTTTACGTTATAGAACTGTACTAAATTTTTTCTTCCTTCTGTGTGTGTGGACATTAGGGCGTCTGACTCTGGTTTTCATTACCCAGTATTCATCTTTTATTTATGAAGATATTGGGAACTTTATAATCTTCATGTGGACATCGTCAATACTAAATTATAATTTTTTTTTTCAGTTTTCTTCAAAATTGTTTTTAGGTATGTTGTTTAATTTGCGAGTTCTTAAGTGCCCAAAGCGAGTTATTTCATGTACTGTGATACTGTGACGGATTTGTAAAACCTTGCTTGAAATTACTTTCGAGACTAAATCAAGAATACTTTTACAATTTCTGCATATTTTTGATTAAAACAGAAGCCGAACGTTTGCATGCATATAAATTAACCATGTCTAAGCAACAAATTTTAATTTAGAACCTAATTTGTTGCAAGAAAAATGTCAGAAGGTTACTAAGGCTACAATGTAACGAGAAGAGGACTTTATTTGCTGTTGTGGGCCAAGTGAGTCACCCATTTTTCAATGGTTCATCTTGTCTGTTTATCGTATGCTTGGCTAGTACGACATCTGGTGTACGATAGTTCGGCGTGCAACAAGCATGCTGATGCCCTTAGTCAATTGCCGCTCCTGGCACCTTCATTCTCAGTACCAGCCCCAAGTGAAGTTATGCTGGAAGAAGCGCATGCAGTGTTGGTGGTTCAAAGGAATAGAAGTAGAACTGGAGAGAGATCAGTTACTGTGCAAGGAGGTGAGATATAAAGTAGACAGCTGAACCAAGTGACAGAGGAAATGCAGCCCTATGTTTTACCTTTACAGACTGCTCTGACAAAAATCCATCTGCAGTCAGAGATAAGTGCCAGAGAAATCTGGTAGACGCTGCTGTGTTAGCGCAGGTTCGACACTTAAGAGACGGTGAGGCAGTGTGGTTGCCAAATTATGTAAGTGGGCCGAAGTGGACAACAGGCTGGATCACCATTCTACACTGGACATGTTGGCTCGAGTGTGGAACATGTTAGAGTGTCACATTGATATGATTCGTGCTGCTCAAGATGGTCACACTGAACATTTATAAAGTTATGGTACAAAAACTTCATTGTTCCACGGTTCTTTTGAGTGGTCGCACAACAGAACAACATTGTAAGTTGTTTGGTTGTGATTGTAAAGAACTTCAAAGTTGGGGATTTCTATTTTTACTCACCCTTGAATCAACCAAAAGTAAGGTTAAAAGTGCTTGTTTATGTTGCTATCATGAAGTGTTTTGTTTGTGTCTTTACCAGTAAGTTGGCAGTATTGTAGCAGATAGTGAGTTGTCATCATAAGAAAATATGGAGAGGAAAAAGTAGAAAAGTGTTGTAGTGTCTAAATATGTATTAAAAGGAAAGTAAAGTGTAATAAAGGGATTTATTTACAACAGGTTATGGGCCCAGGACGTTACAGGGTTTGAGGTTGGTGTGTGTAACCCCGAAGTGCACGGCATTTATTGGAAGTTTGACAGTGTGGTGATGGCGACCAAAACGGAGAGTAATGTGATAAAATTGACTTCTAAAAATAATTGGAAAACTTGGAAATTCCAGAATAGTGTTACATTGCGAGCAAAAGGAGTTTATGATGTGGTAACGGGTAGGTGTTTAAACCCGTAATCAGGAAGTGAGAACTACGAAAACGTCTTGCAAGAATGGAAAAAGAAAGACTTTCAAGCACAAGATATCATTGTTTCAAGATTGGATGAAGCACCGATGGCTCACGTCTTAACGTGTGAATCTTCAAAGGAAACTTGGAACAAACTGTTGACTGTGTTTGAAAGGAGATCCGAACTTTCGGTGCATCTACTACAACAAAAATTCTTTAACCTGCAGTTTTTGTGTGGGGAATCAACGTCTGAGTTTTTATCCAAAGTCGAAGATATAGTTAGTAATCTAAAACAGTTGGGAGAGAAACTGTCCGAAAATATGATTATAACTAAAATCTTACTGGCCTTACCCTCACAATATGCTCACTTCGTAAGTGCATGGGACTCTGTCTCGGTGGAAGGGCGAACGATGGGAAATCTTACAGCTAGATTATTAATGGAAGAAGAAAGAGTTTCGGTAGTGAAAGAAGAGACCTCTACTGCATTTGCTGCAGCAAGGAAGTTCAGCTTAGTAAAAACATGTCTGGAATGCTGTAAAACTGGCCACCTTAAATCACAGTGTTTTAGGTTAGGTAACCCCATAAGAAACCCTATCCGTTGTCACTTTTGTAACAAAATTGGACATATTAAAAAGGATTGTTATCACTTCAAGAGGGAGTTGCTGAGACAAGACAATTCAAATGTAGACAGTAAGGACGAAGCGTTTACTGTATTGACTTCAGCCTTGTTATGTGGTGCACGTGATGTCAATACTTAGATTTTAGACACTGGAGCGTCTGAACATTTGTGTTGTACGAGGGAGTCTTTCTCATCGTACAGTTCAATGAGGGAAGAGAGGGTTGTAAAATTTGGAGATGGTAGAGCGTTGAAAGTGGAGGGTAGTGGTTGTGTTAAATTGCTGTCAGACATGGGTAAGGGCATATTGAACATAGTGTTGAAAAACGTGTTGTTCGTTCCTGAGATAAAAATAAATTTGTTCTCGGTAGGGTCTGCGCTTGATAAAGGGTTTACCACGGTTTCGGACAATCAAGTGTCAAGAATCTTAAATATTAAGGGTGAAGTATCAGCGATTGCTGAGTGTGTTGGAAGCTTGTAAAAAATGAAATTTAAATCACAAGAAGAGTCTACAGCACTTGTGACTGAGGAACAAGATCTTCGTAGCTGGCACGAAAAAATGGCACATCAAAATTTCCAGCAAGTAAAGTATATACTGAAGTTGCATGAAAAAAAGGTAAATGGTGCTTCGGTGGTGGGTTGTGAACAGTGTATTGTGAGCAAACAGACAAGAAGCTCTTTTAAGGACAGTACCACAAGAACTTCGCGAGTTGGAGAAAGAATCCATGTAGATGTGTGTGGCCCTATGGAAACACCATCTATAGGTGGGTCAAAATACTTCTTATTGTTAAAGGATGACTACTTTCATTTTCGATTCGTCTTCTTCTTAAAATACAAGCATGAGGTCAAGGAGAAGTTAAAGATGTTTATATCATGGTTCAAGAACCAGAAGGGTGAGATGTTTAAATTCTTCGCACAGACTGTGGAACAGAATTTGTTAATAGTGATATGGACCGATTGTTATCTGAACAGGGTGTGGTACACGAAAAGAGCATTTCATACTGCCCTGAACAGTCTGGTAGAATAGAGAGAGAGATGCGTACAATAGTTGAAGTGGCCAGAACTATGATGACTGCGAAGAACTTAGAAAAAAAATTTTGGGCTGAAGCGGTGAGTACCGCAGTCTATGTGATTACTCGAACGGGCACAAGTACAGTGGTCGACAAATCAACTTATCAACTATGGGAGGAAAAAGAGTACGACATCTCTTTGTTGAAAGTGTTTGGTTCAGAAGTTTATGTGCATGTTGCAGATCAGACCCGTAAGAATTGGGATGCAAAATCCAAAAAAAAGAATCTTTGTAGGGTACAGTGAAACATCAAAAGGATACCGAGTTTTTCTGCCACAAGAAAATAAGGTAACGGTGAGTTGCAATGTCAAATTTTCCCCACTAACACAGTACAGGGAAGGGTTACCAGGAATCAAGGAACCAGTGAAAGAGGTGAAGAACGCTCTAACAGAAGATAGCTCTGAGGATGCTGAACAGGATGAGGTTGTGAGACCTTCTAACTGCAATGATAACAAGTCTGACTGTGTTTCAGACAAACCTATGTCTTCAAGAGAAGAAATTCCTAAGGATTATGAAGAGGAAGATTTTCTAGGTTTACCTGATCTCCAGGAGGAAAGGATCAAAGAAACGGAGTCAGTCAGGTCAAGAGTCAGGTGTTTGAGAAACAGAGACAGTTTGCATAAACCAAAAAGATTTGAGTGTGATTTTAATTTGCTTTGCATGAGTGAACATGATTATCCAGCCACTTGTGAAGAAGCGATGAACAGCGAAGACTCTGAGAAATGGGGGGAGGCAATAAATCTAGAACTTCGAAACCTGAGAGAAAACAACACGTGGAGTGAAGTGGAGGAGCCAGTAGATGAAAAACTTATAGAGACGAAATGAGTATTTACAACTAAAAGGGACAAGTCATCAACAGTGTTCAAAGGCAGACTTGTGGCCAGAGGTTTCCAACAACAAGGATACTTTGATGCAGTGGAAATATATGCTCCTGTTGCAAGACTTGCAACAGTGCGAGTGCTCATAGCCATGGCAAATCAGAGAGGGATGCCCATACATCAAATGGATGTGATAGGGGCCTTCCTTAATGGAGATATAGAGGAAACTGTGTTTCTCTCAGTACCAAAATGAATGGAAACAGAAGGAAAACATGTAGTTCTAAAATTAAATAAATCTCTGTATGGTCTGAAGAAGTCCCCAAAATATTGGAACACCAAATTCAACAGTGCTATGGAAAAAGAAGGATTTGTTAGGTCCACTAGTGACTTCTGTTTGTACACTAAAGGGGATGAATTAAGTGATATTTGTGTTCTGTTGTATGTGGACGACCTACTGATAGTGGGTTCAAAAGAAAGTGACATAGAAGATATTAAAGAAAAATTGCATACATACTTCCGAATTGTTACGGTGTCGCAATCCCGCGGCGTTGGTGGCGTCGCGGAAGAGTAGGAGGACGATTGCACAACCCTGCGGCGTCGGTGGCGTCGCAGGACGGCAGTAAGTGGGTGCTGGGTAATCAACAAGTCACCAAAAAGTGGCGGATTGCGGCAACAGTGGTATCCCAGGAATCCGATGACTCGATGAGTTAAGTGGGTCTTAACACTTACCCAACACCTTACAAACTCCCGGATTCAACATGGATTGCTCTGCCTCTGGGCATAGCTGGGAGCCAATCAGAGGGGAGGATTTTGACGGCCTGGTGGGGGTGCGAAGAATGGTATAGACATCGAGCTAGCTACCGGGGGAGTTGGAGTTGGAGAAGAGAATCGACGAGACAGTCTTCTGCTCGGGCGGCGACTGTACTTGGGGACTCTGGGTTCGAGTCTGGGTGCAACCCTCTGGCTAGAAAACTAGCTCCAACGGCGGCACGAGCGGTGAGTTCCTGTTGGTTTAGGGAAGAAGAGCGATCCTTTACCTATCTCCTGTCTCACCTTACCCTAACCCTTCCACTCGCCTCTATTTCTGTATTGCTGTATTTCCTTGATCTCTATTCTAATAAACTCTTGTTACCTTCCATCTCTGGCTTATTTATCTTCCCCTTCCCCGACTAAACAGTGTAACATTGGTGGAGGTGCATTCGGTCCCGACCCTCCGCTGCCAAGTGAGGCAACCCCCGCCCACCACCCTCATCCTGTCTCATTATATTTCTTACATTAACCTATCCCTCATTAGCTCTCGTTCCCAGGAGATCTAGATGTAGCAGTAGATATTAGAAATAGTAGTAGCATAGACTTGAGTGCAGTGTTCATTCTGTTACACATTTGGTACAATACACTTCACTAACAAAAAAAAATTGATGTAATATGTGGCAAAAGTTTCGGCTAAGCAAAAAATTAAAGAATTAAGTGATTTTCTTACAGCTAATCCAGGACCTAGTTTTTCTACACAAATTATAGATCATAACAGTCAGTCAAATACCAACTCAGATATACAGGATAATACAGACACAGGCAGACAAATCACTAGGCAATATTTGCAACAGTTACAGACAACACAGGAATACGAAACTCCCAATCAATTCTCCAACATTGCAAAACAAACAGTATCACACACCCACACATATAAAAATACTCCAGAAAACACTTTAATTAACATAGGACCAGACAGACTACACTCAATGGCAGAAAACAAATCACCATTTCAAATTGTTATCCAACAACCAATACAAATAGGAAACTTTAGTGGAAACACAGGTGAAAACATTGAAGAATTTTTGGACACATACAACAAATCCTGCGAAATTAACCAATGGGAGGAAGCACAAAAAATTAAGAGATTGGAATTTCACTTACAAGGTACAGCAAAACACATGTCTCAAAACCTCATTACACACACACCACAAGAACAATTAACATGGAATTTCTTACAGGAAAAATTAATTTATACATTTTCCACACAAAGAGAAAACAAACTAAAATTCAGACAACAGCTCTATAGTAGAAGACAAGGTACAGACGAGGCCGCGGAGATACATATTCAGGAAATATTGTATCTCGCGGACAAAGCAGGCATGAACTTAGGAGAACAAGAAATCATGGAAATTTTGTGGGGTTTGGGGAAGGTCTCTGTATACCTGGGAATCAAAATCGAACATGATTTGTCCACTGGGATAACCACATTGAATTAGACCTCTTACCTGGCATGCGTCTTGAAGAAGTTTGGGATGACCGATTGTAAAGCGGTCTCAACTCCCATGGATCTAAATGTGAAAACTGACCTGCACAACACTAAGAAAGGTGGAAAAGGGCTGGAGCTCCTATGTAGACGCCTCATTGGATGCTTGATGTATGCAGTATCAGGTACGAGACCTGATATCTGTTGGGCTGTAACTTTCTTAAGTCGGTACCAGGATCGAGCCAGTGACGAGTTAAAGACTGCTCTGAAGAGGATACTCCGATACATTAAAGGGACCATTGAATTAAGCCTAACATACAGGAAGAATCAAGATTGCTTGATGGGATTTGTGGACTCTGATTGGGCAGGAGACCTTGAAGAAAGAAAATCAACATCTGGGTATCTATTCCAACTAGGAAATTCAAAAATAGTATGGTCGTCTAAAAAGCAGAGTTCAGTAGCGTTGTCTTCCACGGAAGCTGAATACATGGCCCTGAGTGCAGCAGTAACCAAAGCGTGTTAGCTGAGAAAACTGATGTTGGAGCTGGAGATGACTCAGGTGTGTACTGAACCTACAACCATATTCAAGGATAACCAGTCGGCAATCAAAGCGGCATTTAGCATCGAGTACAAACGCCTGAAACATGTGGAGGTTCGTCACCATTTTGTGAAAAAAAAAAAAAAATAAATTAAATAAAATACGGGATGGAACGGTAATGGTGTGCTATGTGTCCAGCAAGGATCAAGTGGCTGATATTCTGACGAAAGCCCTTAGCAGGCCAACTTTTGAAAAACTTCGGAAAAACATGGGACAGGAGTAAAATACTAGGACAAAGTTTCCTTTTATATGAATATAAAACTAAATAGTAGTATCAAAATGGGTTATTGGTTGATCCAATTGAGGGAGGATGTTGGAGACAATTGAATCAACCAAAAGTAAGGTTAAAAATGCTTGTTTATATTGCTATCATGAAGTGTTTTGTTTATGTCTTTACCAGTAAGTTGGCAGTATTGTAGCAGATAGTGAGTTGTCATTATAAGAAAAGATGGAGAGGAAAAAGTAGAGAAGTGTTGTAGTGTCTAAATATGTATTAAAAGAAAAGTAAAGTATAATAAAGGGTTTTATTTACAACAGTAACTATCAAGAAGTACCAGCCATTGAGTACATCAACCATCTGTCTACTTAATTGGTTAATCTAGCAGCCAAAGGCTTCTTCACATACATTAAAAGTAATTAAATGTGGTTTGAATATACCTATTTATTATACATTTGATTCCTGTTTAACAATTATGGGAGGTAGACAATATAAGAAAATATTAGTCAATGTGTAAGTATATTGGGTACATTTAAAGTTCTCGACAAACATTTTCATTTGTAATCAAATGCACGATATAACTTATGGTTAACATACTAACATCAATATTTTGTTGCTATTATATGACCATCTTGAGTCAGTACCAGAGTGGGCAGCAAGGTTGGGTGATTGGCTTGAAACTACGTTTAGAAGGTTAAATTTTCTTTTACGTGCAAGACATGGAATGATACGGATGTGTTTTGTATGAGTGAACACATGTGGACTGTAAGTAAATACAATAGAACCTCTATTATCCGCGATAATGCAGGGGACGAGACAGTCGGATAACCGAATTTCACAGTTGATCGAGTCATTAGTTTATCTTATCTGGTGCCATTACTCAGAAGTGGTTATTATCAACGGGAGTTGTTGCTATCTTATTTGCTACCACGTAGCAGTCTCTGCAATTATCTGACTGCTGCACGTCAGTCAGACGTATGCCCTGAAACACAACTTTAATGAAAAAAAAAATTAACATACATTATATTGTACTGTATTTGTCGCCATTAAATACGACCCCACACATGAAACGAGTCATGCTTTTAGAAGGTACAAAACCTTGGGGGGGAAAAATATTCATCCCTAGCCGAAATAAAACTTTTATCCTTTAGAAAAAAAATTTAGCTGAAGGGAATAAAGTAAGTGGTTTTATGGGGCGCAGACACCGGAATAATTCGCAATGTACGGCGGCGGACAAAGCAAGCAGCAGCTGCTGCCCATCGTGCACTAGGCCGACTTGGCAACGCTGGACAGAGCCAGCAGCTTCACCTTGCAAGGTCATCGCATGCCTGCAAGCAGTTTCTGCTGCCCGGCCAGCCGCCAGCTACTCAGCCACCTCTGGTAAATATAGCGCTCAATTGAAAAAAATAAATTATTTATGCCGCTTTTACACATGCATGCAAAGAAGAAAATAGTTAAATGTAATTGTTAACAAAAAGTTACGTAAATGTAATTGTTAATAAAAGTTTCGGTATATTAATTCTTTTCCAGATTTCAAGATTATTTTCTACTTGACAAGTAGCGGCACACACAAATCTACGGTACCCCAGATCCTACTTTTCTCACTCCCGAGTATTGCTGACGAGAGAATTGATATAGATGCGTGCTCCAGTTGTATTTATCGGCAAACGACACATGTGTCGCTGCGAGGCAAAAGTGGTCCGTGTCACAAATATAACGGCCATTAAAATTATGAATGGTAAATTTTATCAAAAATACGGGCCATCTGTTTTGACATGCGACTGAACACGATGTCTCGTACTGTAGTGTTTTTAACTTTGTATCTGCAAGTTTTGCAATTGTTTCCTCATACCGAAACCTTTCTATAATTTAAATTTTACTTTGTATGGTTAATACCACTCGCTTCAAGTTTTTGTGCAGTTTGCGACATGATTCCAAACACTAACGTTTTACAACAGTGCTACTGCCTGCCAAATTCTACGACATAATCCATCAACTGCCGTGTGTGCACGCACGCTGACGTCTATAAACAAAGCTGTGCACCGCTCACGTGTGCTGTCACCTCGCTGCCGTGTAGGAATGTACACTCCGCTCACATGGACAAGTGCACAGGAGAGGACAGTTCGGCAAATTAAAATAGCCTACTACCTCAAACAAATGAAAACAAGTGTGCCATACTGTATATTAATAAGCACAAATGCGAATGTGAATGCTTAACCGGCTATATAGACACAAACTTCTGAAGTTACCAGAATTTCACAGGCGCAATAAAAAAATTGTTACAGTGTAAAAAATAATTTGCATTAAAAATAAATCATGGATAATCCGCAAATCGGATGATCGAGTCGCGGATAATCGAGGTTCTACTGTAATAAGATAAAAAGGGGAAAAACATTTTTTTGTGTATTAAACCTTGAAATTGAAGTGCAGATGGGCTTGAAAGTAGCTCTACACGTGATCAGGCAACAACACATCCCTAAGGTACGTGTTTGTTAACCATGTAGAGTTAACTACAGTGGAACCCCTGAATTACACCCCCTGATTCTACACTTTCCTGCCATTTACACTGTTTGTATTTGGTCCCATTTAATGATTTTACATGATAACTGTCCCTCAGATTACACTTTCCTGCATTTTACACCATTTTTTACAGGTCCCTTGAGAAGTATAATTCAGGGGTTCCACTGTATAAAGAAAGAATAAAACTGAGTGTTAGCGTGTTTTTATTTTAGTTCAGTGATGATCTTTTTTTCTGCTCTGAACTCAGAAATACAGTAGAGTTTCTTTTATCCCGACTCGCCGGGACTTATCCAAGTCCAGATAATGGAAAATTCCGGATATTAGATATGTCTTATCGCCGTCTGGGAGAATGGGAGTGTAGTGCGGGTCAGCAATAGCGTACAGAGTTGGGGTTCTCCAAGTGGAGGACAACAGATCTCGAAATGGGCGCCACCTGGCATACCCCCGCCAGGGCAGGACTCTTAATCATTGGGTCGTGTACTGTTCGGCTGGCTCACTCCTTCTCCGGCACGAATCAAAATGCTTACAACCATACACTGCCAAAATACAGAACTGGGAACTGGGCGGACTTGAAAACTGGATTAAGAGCTCTTATACGCGGCTCCCCATTGCCTATACCCTGGGGCCGTAACTTGGCGCGGAAATAACTGTAGATGTAAACTGGGAGGTTCGTTGTGTCAGCATGCACATGCGTGGACTCGTTTATTCCCTAAACACTGAACGGATGCTACTGCTTTTAGGTCGTATTTTCTTGGGTTTGTTTCTTTTTGGGGTTTTAGTTTCTTTTGTTTCTGTTGTGGGGTTTTTCTTGAGTTTTGAGTTGGGGCCTGAGCAGTGTGTCTGTTTGCCCCTAATAGTTATGAACCTCGAGGCTGGCTTCGGCCGCCTCTTTACGAGAGAGGGATCGCCCCGGTTGACGGTGCCTTAGCCTCCCCTTCCCCACCGGACCTTCCGCTCCACTGGC
>PNEQ01067555.1:0-14855 GCA_003012365.1 Medauroidea extradentata | reverse complement strand
TAAGTACTACTAGGAATTTCATGTTTTAACTGTTGTGTGATTTTGGTTCAAGTATCTTAAATTTGAAAAGTGTGTTTAAATTAGGATAGATATAATATATGTCCAAGAAAATGAATGAAGTATAACTCATAGTAAGCTTTTATACATTTACAGTCACTAAATTGAATAATTCTGACGAAAAATAATAACACCACTTTTTACACCGCTTTTGGCCAAAAATAACACCACTTTTGGCCAAAAATAACACCGCCAGTTTCAGGTCTCTACTTATAGTGTTTCCTTTTGTTTGTTTTTTTTCTTCTAAATTTACGTTTCAGAATCACCTCTTAAAAATTCCTTTTGAAAATAATCGTAAGGCATGTTAGGGTTTTACTTGTTGGCTTATATTTCCTTGCCTATTAGCTTTATAAGGTTGAAAACGGCAGTTTGGTCGTGCATTTATTATATTTCTGTCCTTTGAATTTGCTTTCTGGAATTTTGGATTAGTTGATTACAAAGTGGAGACAGTGGACGAGACATTGCTGATCCGTAATTTGAATATTTATTGGGATAGTTAACATGGTTTTGCCATTGAATTATGCGGCAAATTTCAATTTTCATGTAACTTGTGTGGGCTTATTGCCTGTCAGATGCACCAGGTGCACGGAATATTTTCCGTTACTGTAAATGGTCATAGGTCATAGCTGACCTGTAAACTTTGAACCCGTGGCATGGGACGTAAAGCATTACATAGTATGTGTGAACACTTGTTCTATATCACTCTTGTTTGTTCGTTTTATTGTGGAAATATATACTTAGGTATATCTACATTGGCATGATTTTGAACTATGTTAAATGTATCCATGTTTGAATTCCATTTATAAGATGTTCATGTGGTTATATTGCATACTGTGTATGTTGCTAATGTTTTGCCACGACTAAAGTTACTATTTAAAGAGATCATTATTTTGAATTTTGTGCAATTATAAACATTAAACTAGACTCAAATAAATGTATGCAACAATAATTTTGGTTGTTCTTAGTAATTAATTATAAATGGTTTCTGTATTTTGTGGAAGTTCAATTCAGTATTTCATCCTATATTGTTTCAAGTTCATGTTTGATTCCTTACTGCTAGCCACATTTGAAGTTAAGGATATTTTTTGTACTGGTGTTCCGAAACTGCAGGCTCAGTACAGGTTGTATAGTCTGTGTGTCATTTATTTACAAAACACCTGTATGTTGTAAAAATATGCAGTGCAAAACACACTAACTGATTATGCAAATATTATTTCTTAATTTCTGAAACATAATAATCACTACAGTAGTGTATTTTTACAGTGTTTTTGGCCACCATAAAAATGGCAAGTGGCTGTTATCTATGCATTTGTCCGTGTTCACATATTTATATTCCTCAATTCTATTTTCTTACATGTTCTCATAAATACTAAGTTACGATTTAATAAAAACTGAGTAAGGACTAAATAATTAATAATGAAATCAATGTTTCTCACCGAGTTAATTTTTTTTAATTTGTGAAATTTAATGCAGGTTGTGTATTTACAGTATACCGTGCACTATATTTTACGAAAAATAAACTGTTGTGTGGCAATGGCAAAATATTTATGTTGATGAATTCCTGCTTCTCATTTGCTTAACAATAAACTACGTAAACTAAAAATTTTTTTTTGCCCTATTAACTTTTCCCAGAAGAAATTTTTTCTCAACCAAGATTCTTGGTAGAAATTTTCCTAGAGAATTTTCGCAAAGGTCGGAATCCCACACATCCCTACGGAGCAGCAAAAGATCATGGTAGGATATAAAGTTACTCACCATGCTGTTTGGCAGTCAAGACAACTTCTAAGAAAAAAGTATTTTATCTACTCCGCAATCCAGAAAAGGAAAAGCTTTAAGGTTAGAAACTTCTAAACACGAATGGAACATTTTTAAGAACATAATGACAATTCTAGAATAATGGCTGGAAAGAAGGATGTTAGCATTGCTAGGAATCTCCACAAGCAAAATCAGCTTATTCTGATAATGATGATGATGATGATATGGCAGGAATCGAACCAGGATCGCCTTGGTGGGAAACAAGAGGTAAGACCCCTCGGTCACTGTAGCCCCACACTTGATCAATTCGATACTTTTAACGTAATGACATAATCTACAATCATAGTATGCATTTATGTTCTACCTTTTTTTAAATTTTTGTATTAAAATGTCTGATCTTATACATTGGGAATTAAAGTCTATGTTTGAAAGTGGCATCAGAGAACAACCACAGAAATACAATCTTTGTCAAAGTCATTATTGTCATTGTCGAAATAATCTTTGCTACTCTCCGTACCTGCACATTTCTTGTCAAAAATGTGAATCAAAATATACAATTTTGCAATCAGAAAAAATGTAATTACTGTATTTAGCCCCTTAGTTAATCCTGTAAATGCTATTTTGTTAAAACAGTAAAATATTACAGATATATGGAGCGACATTGTTTTAGTAGATGTCAATGACAGTAAAGTGTAAAATATCTGATCAAAAGGATCCTCTGACTTTATGTGCTGTAATGTAAAAATACTACTCTTCTTACTTTGTTCTGATTAATTAGCGACCTAAAAATTACACAGTTTCAGTAAACTGCACATTTCACTGCACAGTGGTATGTGCTGTAAGCCTTCTTAAATGGCCATTAAGTACTACGATTAGGAGTACCAATTTTAGTGTTTCCTATTTCGCATAGGAATTATATTTTTTCTTTTGTCATTGGTTCAGTGTTATAACAGAAGCAACAAAAGATATAAACACATATGCAACTTATGTTGGTTCCTTATAAATTTATAACACTTCTGATTTGTCTCAGTAATATGTTTTAAGGTCTGTTTTCGTGCACATTAGTTTTGGTCTGACAAACTATCATTCCAGTATTGTGGGTGAAGCCACGTAGTGTAATAAATCTATCGAAAATTATTTAATGTCACAGTCAGCAAGAAACGTTGAATGTAGCCTACTTTCGCTCACACATGCAGTAAAATAAAAGCGACGGAGAAGTAAAATGATGGGATGTCCGCTGAAAGTGTTATAGGTAAACGACGTAAGGACACAAGACAGAATTAGCAGCTCAGATTGATAAGCTATTTCGCATTTGAAATCCTTGTTAGTGTCGTGCTTATAAAACCTTTGTTTCCATGTCTTGCAAACACAAGGCAGCTCTGACCAGGCGGAGCTCTTAATAGGGAACTGCAAACGATTCCTGTTTGACGTTCGTATTTTGAAATATAATTTTAAAGGAAACAATCCATTATGAAACTTAAATTGGTATTAACATCAACTGTAATCCCATCTGAAAAAACAATTATGACTGCTGGATATTAATGTTTTGAGTTGGTCTGTTTCTTTAGTTGTAATAATTTTTACGAACATACTGACTAACTCTCACATGTATTACGAAATATCGCTTTTTAAGTAATAATATCAAATGTGAACTTAAGGAGTGAACCACAGTAGCTGCATGAACGTCATTATTACCACATGTTTCTTAAAAACATACCAAGATTACGAAGTATGAGAGTTTACAGATTTTAGTTCATACTCTGTCAGAATAGCAAAACAGATTTTCTTAGGTGAGTTTTGTGTCTATAGACACTAGAATATAAATATGTTACAACACATTTATATGTTTATGCTTTATAACATTCTGATTGTATGGTGTTATTGCATAATGAAATACCTCATTCATTTTTAATTGTTAAATTTAAATTTTAAACCGAAGTTTATAATAAGTGAATTTGAAACAAAAATGAAAAGGCTATTCTTCCCAGTGCCATTATAACATTCATAACACTACCACTGTGACAATGCTCTACCCAAGAAAAATATGAAAAGTTCTGATTCCATTCAGGACTGAAAATGCTATTAAGGTAATACTGAATGCAAACTTTAACACAAAATGTCATAAATAAATAATCAACAGTTTTGCCCACTTGCACAACAAAAGAAACTTCTCGGTTGTCAGTAATTTAGCCTTCACACTATATTAACTGTTCAAAAAATCATTATGCTGGCTGTACCTACCACCAGATTCCAGCATTGACCTCGAAAAGACCTTCACTGTACAACAGCTGTCTTTTAGTCAAATACGACTTACTACACCACTGGCATTAGAAGTCCTTAATTGCAGTAGGAATGTTTGCAGACGAAACATAGCTAAATGTCTCTAAATAGTTATTCTTACGTAGTTTACCATGCACTGTGACTTATATAAAATATTAATTTTTATTTGAATATAAAGAAAATGTTGATTTAAACATCAACATCCTACGGTCTAAAATATGACAAAATACATTTGAATGAATTTACGCATTAAGTAAATATAGCCTATTGGGTACGCGGATTGGACTGACTCGTGCCTGGGTAAAGACGTCACGAAAAGGAGCAGCCTAGTGAAGCAAGTATTTGGCGGGTGTTCAAATCTTACTAATTACATTAGGCTGTAACTTTCGTAAGACTAATTTTACAGCTGTAAGACTTGCAGGTATCATATAGGAACAAAAACGGTTGAAAAACAGCAATTACAAAAAACATGCATGTTGCCCATTGTATAACAACTTCAAGCAAAATCTTTGCACAATAAAATGTATGTAATGTTAATGAAATTACATACTACTGTATTAAACTTAATATCATATTTTTATAAAAGTATTTAAAATGCTGTTCATTTTACTCATAGTTAAAAGAGATTGATGTAAAATCTATACAGATGAATTTTCTGAACTGCCTTTTGTAAATTTACTAGCATTTCCAATTTCACAATTTTCTCACTACAAAATGTTCTTTTCATATAAAGTGCAGCAATGAGAAAAAATATGCATTCTTTGTTTGCCTTACAAAAAACATTCATAACTTGCTGTTAAAATTTGCTGATATATATATATATTTTAAATGTTCTACGCTTAAACAATTACATGTTTGATGTATGGAAGCACACATTAACAACTATGACCTACTGTAAAAATACTGTACGGAACGCAGTACGAAAAATGTCCGCTGCATTTTACTTTGGTCAAGGATACACAAATATTATATTTTTAACAAATTAGTGTCAATTGAAGATATTTTTATAACTTTTTGGGTGAATTGACATGGAATTACCTATGCAGTTATTCTTTCAATGTTTATATTACATGTTGTCATTGTGGTGTTCTACAACTAAAAAGTCATAGAAAAACAGTTTTTGCTTAATGTTGAACCAAATTTTAATATTTTTTGAATTACAGATACAGTACGCTATTTGTAATGTTTTCCTACCTGCAAGTTATGCAGGTTTTCTTTCACAGATTTTGGAAAATATTTAGACTTTTGTACATCACTTTTTAAGAAGCAAAGTTTATAAATTAAATACACTAACTAATATTGTACAAAAGGTTTAAGTACTCAACTTTTCATGAATTTCAAACATAATATCTACACCTGCATGAAAATCCAGTCAAGTGCTCTACAAAATATGATTACGATGGAGTATGTTTATTACAAAAAAAACTTGCTAAATTAAAAAGATGCTTTCTACTTATGCTGTTAATGTTGAAATGAACATTATGATATATTTTAACTGTTAATTTTTATACCAAACCACAGAATTTTTGCTCCAAAATTACAGTTGCTGATCAAAATATGTTAATACTAAGTCTGTTTATTAAATTTATTTTTTAAAAATTGTTAAATAAAAAAAGTATTTTTAAAACATTTATTATTTTTTCGCCTTAATGATAGTAATCATAGTTAAATTACAAAAATGATACAAAATAGTCAAGCAACCCAAAAATAAAATTTTGATGATTTCACATTGAATGACCATTTAGTCTTGGCAGAACTAGGGGACTCATGTGAACAAACGTATGCCAATAGTAACAGTACATGATTATCTATCCCTTTGTAATACTGTACTGGAATGTACTTGAAATTAATAATATAAATGTATGTGAAAAGTAATAAAAGCATACTTGACTCCAGTTGAAACCAAGCAATAAGCATAAAGCAGATGGACCATCTTGGCAAATTCTTTCTGAAGATTTCGATGAAATTCTTTCTGTCTCACAGGTAATGTACAGAAGATGTTGGCAAGTGTAACTGTTGTCCCAACCTGAAATAAAAAAATAACAATTCAGTTATACAAATATAATTGTTAATTAGTATTATGTTATGGTGTATTAAGAGGAACTAATTTGTCAAGCACATTATGTGCAATGTTGTACAAGAACATTTCAACACACGGCGGAGGAGTACTTGACTCGTAGAACTATATCCAGTCTACTCAAGAGGGTGTGTTACTTAGTAAACATTTTCAGTGTTGTACCTCGGGAAAGTTTTTCCCTGGTCCTCCAGCAATCCTCAAAAAATGGTTTGTCTCAAACCCCCGTTTTATTTCAATTTGGTATGTTAATATGTACATATTAATACATATATCAAGAAATATTATTTTAATAATGTTCTTAAATATCATATCTAACGACTCTTTAAATATAAAGGATAATTTTGAGTAACATAACCGACTGCAGGAAATAATCCCTGAGAGGATAAGGAGCAAAAACGGTCATGTAAACATAGGTACGGAAATGCATAGTTTCCATGACAGAGCCACTTATTATTCATAATTACTGTACAGTACAAAGAAGAGGCTTCAGAACTCAACTAAGAGTGAACGGAGAATAGCAAAATGTACTGTTCCAATGTCTCAAACACAATGGCCTCCGTTTTTACATCTTTCAGGTGTCCCAAAAGGTAGAATTCTTAGTAGGTCAGGAATGAACCCCGCTCTGGGCCCCAGGGTAAGGGGTGGGGAAACCAAGCAAGAAATGGGGGGAGGGGGGCTGCCAGGAAAAATTTGGATTGCAAGGTGCAAAATGGTGCTGTTTAAGGAATTTCAGAATAAGAAAAATTGAATGTACCCCTTTATAAATTGTAATATTTTTAAGAATAAATAATGTTTCAAAAGTGAATACATGTGTGCTTATATAAAATAATTACATACATTCTTAATCTTCTGCTTCCACATGGGTCTATAAGTGTTAGTACTTGATAAACAAGGCAATAATTTTAACAAATAACAAACTAACTAACACACCAAAACATTTTTCAATCTAGAAACTAGAACATTTTATTTAAGTTACGAAAACAATTAATCTATTTTATAAATTACTATTCAATATATTGTTGCAACACAAAATCGTATAAACATGATTGCGTTGCAAATGTTTTGCTGTCTTAGGAAAAGTGTACGATAATATTTTTCAGTTATTTTACTTGGTATTCATTTGGTTAAAATTTTTGGGAGCAGTCTCTGGAGGGGCCATGGATCAGCCTTCTGGATCCATCCCTGTAACAGGTTGAGGTCCAGTGATTGGGTAGGCCATTTAACTGGACCACCTCGTCCAATTCAAAGACGGGTACTATGTCGAGTTGTCTCCAATGACAATGCAGGAGTGGGCTGGAGCAACATTATGCAGCATTCACATTATGATTGTACATCATATCAAAAGGCACGTCTTCTAGCAGGGGTGCCAATATCTCCTGCTGTTAGTGCAGATATGTCTTGCCAGTGAGGCATTGTGGGAGGATGGCTGGACCCCACGAGGTAGTTGCTAACAATCCCCGCCAAACACCATACCATGGGGATTCTGAGTAGCCCACAGATGAGTATTGTGGAGACTGACAAAACAGCCTCTTGTAAATGTGGCCTCATCTGTGAATAGGATGGATAAAGTAAATCCCAGCATAGTGGTGGCCATGCAAGAAACCAGCAAGAAAACTGCTCCTCCGGAGGAACATGTAACAGTAATATGGCCTTAAGAAGTTGCAAGTGATACCAGTAGTAGGAGTTGTGGATAAGGTACACATGATCCTCTGGCTTTCCCCAGTGTGTTGGGCTACCTGCCTTGGGCCAATATCGGGGACCACCTTCCACTGTGTTAATCGCATGCACTGCCAAGATCTGTGTTTGTATATGATGCACCTATGCTCTATGGTTACCCATTCTGATCACTAAGCCTGACTCGCAGAAACGATGAACAATGTTGCATGGTTACTGTACACAGAGGTATTTTTTCTGGTACAACGGTGCTACCTCTTGCCCATTGCCATTTGCCTGTCCATATACGAAGACCACGTCAGCCCGTTTCAGAGTGGAATATTGAACAACTGTCCCCCAACTGTACAGTACACTAACAGACCTCTATTCCAGATTGATTCTGCAATAGCAGTGACGTGAACATCTCTGCTCCTGGTATGTGAGTGTGCCACCATCAGGAAGAAATATACTCTCCTAGCAGAAGCATTTTTTGTGCACATTCACATGACCTTTTCAGCTCCTCATCCTCTCGGGCATCATTTCCAACAGTCAGTCCAAAATTACTTGAAATCAGGACTGGATTTAGTTGCTTGGACATATTCCATGTTCAAGCAACTAAATCTAGTCATGCACTCCCATTGCAGTTTTTTCAAAGATCACTTGTAATCACTCCTTATCATATCACACTGAATTGTAGGTACAGTAAAATGGTCTTACAATTTTTTGTGGCAGTTCTGTAACAAACCCTTACTGAAATATGAATACCTTGCAAACCTCTACAAATACCAAAATTGGCAGACAGAATTCAAAAATATGTGTTGCCAGTCTAATGAGTTAATATACAAGAAATTGAGAATCCAGTTTGTTGGTAAGGAAAATCATCTAAAACTAACATTTTTTAAAATAGTTAAGCAATAAATTATTTTTCTGGATTACTTGAGATGCATTGAGCCTCCCTCCATATCACACAGTGATTTTATTCCTTTATGAATTCAAATAGGACATTATCTACAAGACATTAACTCCATTAACTCAAAAGAATGCATTTATGCTGACTTCATTAACATACTACTGCGTGCACTGTATATGGATGGAATTGGACATCTGCACATTCTCCAAGCAATGAATGGTGCACACACAAAGACCTACTAGCCATAGTGAACAGAAGTTTACGTGTGGTATAAGTCCAGTTTTCACACAACCTGAGAAAATGTGTCTATTGTAGGTTTGAGTTTGGCTGCATGTGTTAAGAGTGTTCAAGTGCGATAAAATCATAATTTTATATTTTCATGAAACATTGTTAGTTTTGTAGACGATACTTGTGAGTACATTTCACTCTTACGAAACAATTTTAGCTGGCATAGTTTTCTCATAACAGTGCGTCAAAGTCAAAATTTGCTTCTTACGCTGCCATGCAAATAGTGAAAACCAACCAACCTATGTAAATGAAATAATTCACTGTGAACTAACATCCCATGAGCTTTGCAATGAAACATTTAAAAATACCTACAACGTAATATTTTTAATTTTAAAAAATTGCAAAAGTACAGAAAAAAAAGTTGCGGATTCATCATTTTTTAAAATACAAAACTAGTTTGCTGGAATTTTTAAAAATGTTTTATTACATAGCCCATATTATGTTATTTTGCTGTGAATTATTTAACGTGTGTTATTCAATTGGTTTTCACTATTTGCATTTTGACTTGGACTCATCGTTATGAGAAAACTATGCGAGCTAAAATTGTTTCGTAAGAGGAAAGTGCACTCACAAATATTGTCTACAAAACTAACACTACTTCATACAAATATAAAATTATGACTTTTTCGCACTTGAACACCCGTAAGAGCCCTTCATACAATATTCCCAGTTAGTATTTGGTTTTTGCTGAAAGTACTATTTTCTTACATAAGTACACTTTTAAAAACAGCTCTGTAAATAACTCTGTAAAGAATATTATACTGCAAGTCATTATCAGGAAAACTAAAATGACAGTATCTACGGTTTTATAATAGTTATCAACCATAAGTGCTAACATGACTTCTGAGATTGACCTATGGACAGAGTAATATTTAAACATTCCTTACCATTCAACCGAATCAACTAAGTGTATGGTTAAAGAACATTTCACTGCAAGCCATTCACTCAAAATAAATTTGTTTGTCATCAATTCATACCTGTCTTGGATGTGGTTTACATGAAGTAATGCGGCCTCTAGAGTCAAATTCCAGTCTGGAACCACACAATGCTGTCTTGTGACATGTCAATACAGACATTTCGCTGAGGGCACATAACGAGCTGAGCGCTTCCCCACGGAAACCAAACGTTTCAACACAAGTGAGATCAGAAAACTCTTGGAGTTTGGAAGTATGATGCTCCAAAGCTAAAATAAACAACGTACAAAACAGACATTATTAAAATCTGATGCTCTTTCCCTCAAAATTTAAAAAATTGAAACACATGTTCTACAAAAAATTATAAAATCTGAACATATACATTTGAAATGGTTGGGTGGGTGGTTGGTTGTATGGATGGATGGGATTGATTAACTCGGACCCCATTTGACCAATCACCATGAAACTTGGCACACGTACGCACACACACACGCATGCACACACAAACACGTGCACATGTACACATACGCACATAGGCCTACTGTATTTTTTCATGTTAACCGATCACCATTAAAATTTTATGCATGTATTCCCATTACTCCTACTTTAAAGCTCGTGTAAACAAATACATGTGGGTTAGTCGTCTGTGATTGGTCGTCCTACAAACATTTTCCGAGTACAATTCTGAAAGTAGTTCCCATTTATAAAACTTAATCATTGTATGTCAATATTTTATCAAAGAATGAAATTTATATCTTGAACAACCTTATATGTTTTACTACCAGCTGTATATTTTCTTATACATATAATTTTCCATGCTGCTTCCTTAAGGCTGCTCCAAGGCGTTGTCGGATTGACATGTCAGTAATTTCAATTTGATAGGTCGAAAGTGGCTCGCATACCTTCCACGAACACGTGGAACGCGTCACAGAACGTGTGAACTTGCTATATTAGCCACCGCGCTTCAGAATATCTCACACTCGCCTCTGGGCGTTGCTGAAGGTCAGGTCTATGTTGCGCTCCCCTCCAAGCGATGCCAGCGCTCAGCGTATTGGAACAGCAGTGGTGGTAAACTTTGGTACTACGTAGTCCCTGCTGCCTGTCCTCCGCTGTCACATGGCGAGAGTGAGGGTGGGTGGGCTCGGTCACAGACGACTCGGTCCCTGAAGGGAGGAGTGGGGGAAACTCGTCAGACCACTTTGCACAGTCTGGCCTGTGTGTTCACTGCGATTTGGTTTTGAAGCTTCTAGCAGGGGTTAGGACGTGGGGGTGGGTGAGCCGCTCTACGACAGTACATTTCTTCCAACCACTCTACCAATAATTGCACAGAACTCCTTAAAATTGTTACGTGAAATAAGAAATACATTTTCTCAATCAATGTTGTATCGTAAACAAAGTGGTCACATGACCAGATTTTGATGTACTACAACTGGTGACTATTTTTTATCAAGCCAAAGATTGAATATCTAACAGATCACGAATTACACTCCACATTAAAATTCAAAATACATTCACATTTATTAAAGTGGTAAGGAATAAGTAGTAATTTCTACTGTTCGCAGGAACAGATGTTAATTATTGTGTTGTAAACTGTTAATCGCTGTTTACGGATATTACCTTAAAAATGATTTCTTTTTAACTTATGATTTTCTCATTGGTGTTTGCTTAGTAAATGCAGTTTCAATTTAGTTATTACTACACCGAAGTGTTGCTACGAACGCTAAACAAGTGACTGGCAGAGCCCGAAAAATTCGCGGGTTCACTGACCAGTAGGCTAGCCTCCAAGAAAGTATGTTTTCTCAAGAAGACAGCAGCTGCTCATTAGCTGCTCGCTTCCACGGTAAAATGGGCGTGTGATTAGTTACATTTTTTTTGCTCAGCGATATTCAGAAGGTGTCAAAAAAGTCAAGGGCCAGTTGCGTTATCGACACGAACGTGCAGTTGCTGGAATTCTAGCTTGTGTTTCGGGAAGAAAACGTGACTTTTTCAGGGCCCTAGTGATTGGCCCTGACATCCTAACAAAATTATAAACCAACGAAAGTACTATTTCGTGCGCAGGACATTCTCATAAGTTCAGCTGAAGAGTGACTAACACTTTCTCGTCTAGCTAACAACCTGTGATAGTCCCATTGTGCAAATTCTGCACATATTTCATCAATATTTCAAAGATGAAGCAAAGAATATAATACTATTTTTAACGGGAAAACTTACAAAGATGTTGGAAGTGTCCACAGTTTACCCTTGCCTTCATGTCAACGCAATACGTAACAAAATGTTGACATTAGATACTATTGAGTTGTTTAAAATTCAGCAACCGATATTCAATGAAGTATGCTCTCGGGTAGCAGTAGGCAAGTGGCAGGCGATTATTATGAACATATCTAATTACTTTTTTGATTCCATCCTATATCATGCATCAGCTCTTAACTATAGTGAAGTCGCTGTAGTGTACCAATAATTTTTGTAAGTAGTGTGATGTCACATGTGTGTAAGACTAATAATTACTTGGTTATGAAATTATTATCAACTTGTTTCATACAATCTCCTTTCAAACTTAAGGTCGCATACTTTTATTCATATTATATGAGACATATTTCGTTAGGATGGTTACAAAAGACGGATACACTCTTTGGGGAATATACCCTATGCATGAAAATTATGTATATTCTTTTATAATGCGATTTATGACCTTCCGTAATAAGTAAAGGAGGTAATCAATTTTACAATCGTGAAAATACACTTGAATGTTTTGTTTACTCAGAATAAAAAATATATTGAAAACTATTTAAATTATATCCTTAAAACTCGTTTATGTTAACAGGATCATTAACATGTAAAGAAACCAACATTAAAACATTAACATAACAGAGCAGCTTCCTTTCATTGCTTAGAACTAGTTTTGCCATGAGTTTGGTGAGCAGTGTAGCGTATGATATATTTTTTTTTAATAAGAGGCCCTCATAAACAGAAAGAAATATTGCTGCAAATGCATAGCATGCTTAGCTCACGAATGAATAAAAAAAATAGTATGAGACGTGCGACAATCGTACAATATATATTATGTAGACAAAGCTGCTGTTTTCTGCCATCCGTATTATTTTGAGAGTGCAAGTCTTTGGAATAGATTCTTTGTAGATTGAAGTTACACTGAACATTATATCAGTATACGGTAAAAACTTTGTTAAATTTTTAGTATTTAAATAGTTTAAGTAATATTGCATAATGAAATGTTCAAAATAAATGTTCACAGTCAATTTTAATAACTACAAATCCTATAAGCTGCATTATAAAAACGTACCTAATTTTTCATAAGTAATAGCCCCTGAATTTTATCCCTATTAAGGAAACCAAAATTATATAATTACATACGATGTAACGATTAAATGATCCTTTGCATCTGTAAGTCTAAACATTACCAAAGTACAAATACTACCTAATTTCATAGTTAAATGGGCCTGCATTTTAGCATTTGAGGAATTATAATTTTTAAACTGAAGCTATTCGAGTGGTTTTTCAATAAAATTAAATGCAAGATATTTGGATTTTGAAAACGGAACCAATGTAATGCTTTTATTTTGCAAGGAGCAAGAAATCAACCGCTTTGATTTCGCAAGGGTTTAGTGCTCCAAAGAATGTTGTTTTAGTACAATGAAGATTGCAGTACGCATAACTTAGTTTTGTTTTTCACATAGCATGTGTTTCATAGATTTCAGTATTTATTTGATGTCTTAAGAGTATGTTAATATACATGGTTCTGATTCAGAACTAGATAATGTTGTGCAGCTTCAAATTAGAAGATCTTAATAACTTTCCTAATATTTAAAACGTTATTCAAACATACACCCTAAATTTTAAGCGAATTCTCATTTGTATGCTCGTTGCATCAAGCTCTTAAATTTAAGAAATGTTATTACGAAATGTGTGTTTTATAAAGACTATGTTCAATTAAAGTTGTGGTTGGAATTCCTGTAATATATTTATAACTACAATCATTCATTCTTTCACTGTGCTAAGTTAACCAGATTCACTTCCTCGTTTTCATAGAGATGTTGAACACCCTTAGCCACTTAGTTACGAACCATGCAGTGCGAAGTATTGCTGGTTCTAACATCCAAAATGGAACTGTAACCAGGCCACTCAGCCAGGAATTAATAATATTCAACACGTAGTTGCTACAAGCGTCAAGGATAACTTCCCCACTCCAACAGCGACACGAATTGCCACACAGGACAAAATACAGGACCGTAGCCAGGTGGGGTCCAAGTCGGGCTACGCCCGACCTGGGTTAATTTTTGCACAATATATCATAGTAAGATAGACCTATACACTTCTGCAGAAATAGCTGATACACAGGCAAACTAGGCCCTCCTGGGCAATGGTTTGCCCGATCTGAAATAATTTTCTAGCTACGGGCCTGGCACAATATAGGGGTGTGTCCTTGTCCGTCTGCAAGCCAACTCCACCTGGGACACATCACCTTCAAGATGCACCACGACGTCCACCTACGACGTTGCCGTTTCCGATCTACCTAGCACATCAACCTCAACAACATTAAAGGTGGGACTGTTGTTGTAACTAATTAAGCGGCTCATAAATAATCTTTTAAACCAAACTCTTTAACCAAAATATCTATTCAAGCCTCCCTTCGCGAATAACCTTCTTAAATGTAATTGTATGAATGTATTATAAACTAAAATATAGTTCCTAAAACCTAATTGTGCACATTTCAATAGTATTTATAACAGGAACAATTTTTGTACTTTACACGAACAACCTCAAATAATTTTATTCGTAAATCGTAACAACTTGCATTATATTCAGTGTAGGTCTAATGGGGATGAGAACTTTTCTTTTCAATAATAAAGTGTACCGTACGTTGAGCACTGCATTTTGGAATAAACATTAAATGTTAATGTCAAAT
>PNEQ01067550.1:0-24015 GCA_003012365.1 Medauroidea extradentata | reverse complement strand
CTAGTCTATTGTGCAATAGTGGCCTTTCTGTGAATTTGGCTGTGATATTTTGTCCCACCCAAAATTCACTTTTCTACAACATGAAACCAGTCTTTGAGAGAGTGAATTCAGACACAACCCACATAGTGTTCAAAGTAAATGTAATATTTTTACATCCAATCCCAGTGAAATATTACATGTACTTGTCTTGGTAAAGAGTACATAGTGAAATTATTTTTCAAACCTAATTGGAAACTTCACAAAAGTGTTGTTAACGATAAGGGTTGTAGGTAACTTAATATTGATTAGTAATTTTTTTTATAATGTCCACAACTGCATTTATACCCCTGCATTGTAATATATACATATAATGAAGTGTCCTGACTGACACACTCACTCATCAACGCACAGCCCAAACCACTGGACCTAGAACCATGAAATTTTAAGGGAAGCTTCCCCTTGGTCCGTAGGCACCCGCTAAAAATGGATATTTCGAAATTTGATAATTAAGAGTGTGTAAAGATGTTTTCATAGAATCCCTGATATCTCATTAACCGGGAAAACTATCATAATTTTTTTAATTTCATAATATTGCCCAAAGAAAGGCATGTTTGCGAGTTTTTTGATTTTTCAAAATTCGAAAACTAAGGGGTGAAAAGCCGTAAAATGTGTTTTTCATTAATCAGTGATTTCTCCCAAACCATTTCAGATAGTGAGGTGATTTTTTCTTAAAAATGATGCGTAAGTAAATATCTAAAAAACAATTTTAGATCTTTTTGAAATTCGTCCTTAAAAGCTGTTCAAAAATTTAATATGTGCTGCGTTATAGCAACACAAGAAACTAATGGGATATTCCCGAGATCATAACGAAAGTCTACAGAAATGAAATCCACAAATATATTAACAAAAATATTCATATATTGCAATCATCAAACAAATTACACAATACAACTTAGCATGGCACAATTATCAAGCGTCAAAACTTATGCCCCTTGATTTGACTAACAGAGGCACGGTCAAAAAGAACCCGAAGAGTGGTAACTCACTCGGCACGCCGCCGGCCGTGCAAACGAGAATACAATTTAAAGTTAAAGAGAGATTAAACGTTACAAGGGAAAATGCGCACGACGTACCGAAACGCCGGAAACCTTAGGCTGTAACAAAACTAGAAAAAGCAACGTCTTACCGCAACAAGCAATGCCGTTCGACGGCACGATGAGTGAGTCCCATATTGTCGAGTAGGGTGATCAGAAGCGAAGCACAGCCCAAAGAAGAGTGTCTGCTCCGGCCGAGGTCGCGAACCTCTGCAGGAAGGAAGGGGCAGGCAGGGAAGGGGTGGCCAGAGGGAGGGGAACCCGAGCATCGCTTAGAGGGCCCGAAGATCGCCGAACGGAAGTCCGAAGCCAGACAGAGACAGTTAATGATTTGCTCTACGCACACTAGCACCACACACAGAACAGATGTAAATAAAATCCATATGCAGATTACCAGCACAACCCCTGGCCCTATCAGCAAGTCCAGGGGACCAACGGGGAATCATCCAATCTGAGCATCTAGGCATAGCCCCTGTCCGAATGGCACCAAAGGCAGATTCCAGGAAAACCCTTATGTCCAGAGCGAAAGAAGGACTGCCGGACAGGGCAGCGTGGGAGCGTCCGAAGGTCCAGTCAAGATTTGACTGAAGAATGGCCCTCTTTGGAGAGCTGGGACCCCGCCACTCCAGAGATAGGAACAGGTATGAAGGCCACGTCGAAATCCAGGAACATAAAAAGAGGAAACAACCATGAATAGACAAATAGAAAACAGACACCTCTGAAAATGAAACAATTGTTAACATACATAGGCTCTCTTGTCCGCACAACTCATAATAGCTTGGAAATGACATACCTTACAGATTGCATGTATCCATAGACTTTAAGATTATAAAAAATCATTCAATACCAACACTTAAACGAAATACTTATCAAAACACACTCTTAGATAAAACAACCGGCCGGTTATTTAATAAACACCTGATATAAAACCAGACTAAATACTTCATGTACTACACAATTTTATATATGCCTCGCATTAATACCCCTTGCATTAAGAGAACTTGAATCATCATCCCAATCACATTCCAAATTAAGATTAGAGGCAAACTGCATAAATATATATAAAATTACACATACAACAATATGCATACATAAAAATTGGTACCCTATAAGTATACGCCTAATGAATAAATAATTCACTCACTAATACTATATGCGTACAAGAGATCTCCAATAAATACAAAATTATGATACTAATTTAGAAAAAAGGAAAGAGGGGACACATCGGCTAGCCACACACTCACTAAACAAAACAACAGGCCTGACAAACTACATATTTGGACAACACAACATGAAACACGTACCCCCCCACACGCAACACGTACTACCCCACACGCATCACGTACTACCCCACACGCAACACTTAACACGTAACACTTAACACAGCCACAAAGAAAACCCTCAACAAAACACCTCAAACCGCACAATCTAACACATAACAACCACATCACAACACATAACAACCAAGACTCCCCTCCCGGGAGGGGTATGTTGAAACTGCAGGCCAGAAAGGTGGCTAGAACCTCTTCAACAGCATCCGGCATTCCCTCGCCTCACTTCAAGGTACCAATATAACTCTCTGTAGCAAATACGTTAAGTATGAGGATCATAAGGACAATGCTTCAAATGCGATACATGAGTCTTACGGACAATTCGACCAGAAGTGGGACCCGCAAGCAGAACAGTATTTGGACCCAACATTTTCACGATACGAAAAGGTCCTGCAAACGGAAGCAGGAGTTTACTGCCAACATCTTTGACCTTAAATGGCAATACAAAAGACTTATAATAGACCTGCTGATCAACTTGATAATCGCTGGCAACCCGCTGCGCGTTCACCCGGGATTGAAGAACCTGCCTAACTTCGACCAGATTCCCCAGCACCTCGTAACCCAGCATTTCTCTCTCCAAGTCGGACAAGGGCATAGCAGGAGAAGGGACACCCCAAACATTCAGAAGTGGATGCAACAAATCACATCCCAGCATCACTCTGCTAGGAGGAACCTTGGTTGCACCGTGGACCGAGGAATTAAATCCCACATTTATAAAGTCCAGGTCCTCGTCCCAGTCCTTCTGATTTGCATGATATAAGGCTGACATAAAGGATTTCAAATTTCTGTTGAACCTTTCTACCAAATTCCCGCAGGGGTAGTATGGGCTCGTAGTATACCGATTAATAGACCAACGAAATCACATATTTCGAAAGGTCGAAGAGACAAAATAGAAGGCGTTATCAGAGACCAAATTGACCGGAGGCCCAAAAATGGACCACACCCGCTCGTTCAGCATTCTCACAATTACTGGACTCTTCAAGCTCCCCAAGGCCAACAAAAGAACAAATTTACTAAAACAATCTAATTCCACAAGGATATACAGATTCCCCTTCGAGGACTGGATCATAGGACCAAACACGTCTAGGTGCAAAGTTTCCCAGCAAAAGGTCACCTGGTCTACGGAGTATAATCCTACCTTTCCAGTCCGAGCTGCTTTTGCCCGATGACCCAAATCACAATTTTGCACTAAAAGGGACACATCTCGGTACATCCCGTGCCAATAAAACCGGTTACCTACCTTTTTCAAGGTCCCCAGACGGCCCAAATGCCCTCCATAAGGCGAGGTGTGAAAATAATGTAATAAATCACAACGATGACTCTCCGGGACAACTACCTTACGCAATCTGTCACGTCGACCCACATAAGTGACCAAACCATCAATATTAGCAAAAGGAAGAGACACCCCGGCCCAAATGAAGCCTAATGTCCAGACAATCAGGGTCATCCCTTTGAGCCTGTTCAAGGCGGACATAGAATGATTTAAAGTAAAGGCTGAACACATTCCTGAGAGCTCGACTGGATCACACTCGTAGTCTTCAGGGCTAAACATCCGTGACAGTGCGTCCGCCACCACGTTGCTAGTCCTTGAGACATGCCAAACAACAAACCTGAATTTAAGAAGACGGAAAGCCCATCTTCCAAGCTTACCGAAGTCATTGGAATATCGAAGGAGCCAGGACAAAGCCTGGTTGTCTGTACATAAATCAAATTCCACATCACCCAGAAAAGATTCAAATTTCGCCATCCCCCACACACACACTAGAGCTTCTTTTTCGAACGCGCTGAACCTGCGCTCGGACTCTGACAAAGCACGATTGGCGAAAGCTACTGGTACAAATACACCATCGCGACATTGTCTGAGCACCGCACCGAGAGTCACGCTCGACGCATCAACATTTAACACAAAGCGCAGATCAAAGTCGGAAAGAAACAAAGCAGGAGCGGCGGCCGAGCACGTCTTCAATTGTTTGAAACTCCGTTCTTCGTCATCTCCCCACTCGAAGACCACACACATGTTTCTGCTTCAAGCGGTTGAGAGGGGCAGCAAGCTCGGCGAAATGGGGAATGAAGCGGGCATAGTAACCTATCATTCGTATGAACCTCGTCATCCCTTTTACAGTCTTGGGGTGTGGGAAATTTACAATGGGACTGACCCGGCTGGGGTCCATCATCAACTGACCTGCGGATACAATGTATCCGAGGAATTTTACAGAAGATGACGCCCACGTAACTTTAGACGGATTAACGGTCAACCCGGCAGCACGCAAACGCTCAAGAACCTGGTGAAGATGGTCCAAATGCTCTTCAAACGTATCACTGTATACTATTATGTCATCAGTATAGTTATACACGATCTGGTACTTAATATCGGACAATACATGGTCAAACACCCTAGACAGCGCCTGCGTCCCGAAACACGCACCCATAGGGATTCAATTAAATTCGAACTGGGCCCTCTGCGTACAGAAGGCTGTGTATTTCCTACTATCAGGGTGCAAAAGGCATTGATGAAAACTCGAATTAAGTCAATGATGGAAAATACTAACGCCTTCCCAAGATACTGTAGCGCAGTGTCCACGGTCGGGGCCGGAAACGGATCAAGAGGGATCTTATGATTAACTTCCGACATGTCCGTTACCAAACGGAAACCTTTGCCACCTGGTTTCTTAACTAGAAACGCTGGACAAGCATAATCAGACTTCGAAGGCGATATAACACCTTCAGACAGCAATTTGTCAAACACCTCGCGCATAATCGCGAGCCTAGGAGGGGACAGGGTATAAAATCCACTCCAGACCGGAATGTCATCTGTCACGGAAAACCTGTACGGGAGTACATCACGTCGGCCCATTTTAGGAGTGATTACATCGCTGTACTCTAACAACAGCGCTTGCACACGCTCGTAATGCAGCGAATTTAACGTGGCCTCACTGCCACAAGAAGCAGGAGAGGTAACTCACCGAAGACAAAAGCGGACACTTTGCCTCTGGGGCAAACTTAAACATCAAACATCGACCATGGACGTCAATCATCGCTCTGGAATGCATCAAAAAATCCAACCCCATAACAACATCGGCGACAATATTCGGCAACACCCAAAAACGAAAATCCCACGAAAACCCTGCTATCTTAAAATGTAACATGACAGAACAAGAACATCGTATCACTTTTCCAACAGCGACACTCATAGACAAAATCTCAGTCAAAATTATTTTAGATTTTAAGTATGAATGCTTCTGCATTAGGACAACCAAAAAACTTTCACGGACAAATGAATGGGTAGCCCCGGAATCAACAAGGACAGCCTGATCTTCTCCAAACAATTGTAAGTTAACCAAACACTATGAACGAGGAGCGTGATATTCTACGCTTTTGCCCTCTGTCGCGCAATCACGAAGGGCACAACTTAATTTCCCGGACACGCCAACCGAACATGACTGGAACGCCCACATCTGAAACAAGCCCGTACTCTCATCTCTTTGCGCGGAAGTGGACAATTGATTGCAGAATGCCCAAAAACCACGCAATTAGAACACCGCGCACGAGATGTCGACGGGACCCGAACCTCGGGGACACCCGCGGACAAAGACCTGAAAAGGTGACCGCCCGCAGTTTCTTCTTCGGACCCTACCACACCAAGGGATAAACTCGCCGCCGCCACTGGGAGCAGACAATAGATGGATTTCGGGGGAGGTACACGTCAATAAAATTCACTATCAAGCCCTAGCTCTCGCTCAATCCCAATTGCCATAGAATGAAGCTACTCAAAAGTTCTAGGGGGGCCCTAATCAAAACGGCGCACTCTCGCTTCCGGAGTCAAACAATCCAAAATTAACCCTTCAAATTATTCTTCAGATCGCGTCAAATTCATCGCCCTAGCGTTTGTTCTCACATCCTCAATGTACCTGGTAACGGTTTCGCCCGGATCCTGATACCTGTTGACAAAACGCTTTTTTACCGCTGACCACTCAACTGGCGGACCGGCATACTCAATTAGACGTCGCTTAAATTCATCATACCCCTGCTGGCCACCCAACACATCTGTCAAAATCGCTGTTGCTTGTCCTTCAAGACGAACACCCAATGCATTCAAAAAACAACTTCCATAACCATTTTCGCGCTGTAAAATACGACATCGGCTTTACGCAAAAAGGCCAATACACTTTCATTTCGAACTTCCCTCAAAATCCCTATCTTATTGACCCGTTCAATAACGACACTTTGGGCCGCCGTTAAAGGTCCATCTGTCGGGCCAACACACGCTTCCAAGGCCGCTGACTCAACAGCACGTAACGTAGCAATATATCCCACTGCACTTACATGCAACGAAGTCACATCTTCGCAGTCAACAAACTCTACTCCCGCTTCCCTCAAGTAATCGTGCAATTCAAAAAAACCCATTCTATAAATAAAGTCACTTGAAAACTGTGCCATAACTTCCCTTACCTTCGTTACGACTGAATCAATTAAGCTCTTAAGTGCGCGAAAGCAGGGCTAATATTCCAAACACAAAATCCAGCAAACAACTCAACTAGGGAATAAAACCCCAATCAGTCGCGCAGGAATTTGTGCTGCGTTATAGCAACACAAGAAACTAATGGGATATTCCCGAGATCATTACGAAAGTCTACAGAAATGAAATCCACAAATATGTTTACAAAAATATTTGTATATTGTAATCATCAAACCAATTACACAATACAACTTAGCATGGCACAATTATCAATTGTCGAAACTTATGCCTCTTAATTTAACTAACAGAGGCGCGGTCAAAAAGAAACCGGAGAATGGTAACTCACTCGGCATGCCGCCGGCTGTGCAAACCAGAATACAATTTAAAGTTAAAGAGATATTAAACGTTACAAGGGAAAATTGCACGACGTACCGAAACGCCGGAAACCTTAGGCTGTAACAAAACTAGAAAAAGCAACATCTTACCGCAACAAGCAACGCAGTTCGACGGCATGACGAGTGAGTCCTATATTGTCGAGTAGGGTGATCAGAAGTGAAGCACTGCCCGAAGGAGAGTGTCTGCTCCGGCCGAGGTCGCGAACCTCGGCAGGAAGGAAGGGGTAGGCAGGGAAGGGGTGGCCAGAAGGAGGAGAACCCAAGCATCGCCGAGAGGGCTCGAAGATCGCCGAACGGAAGTCCGAAGCCAGACGGAAACAGTTCATGATTTGCACCACGCACGCTCGTACCACACACAGAACAGATGTAAACAAAATCCATATGCCGATTACTAAAGCTGGGCTAGCACCAGCACAAACGTGTTTTTAATTTTTCCCACTTATCTCCTAAACTAGTTGAAATATTGAAATTATTTTTGCTTTAAAATAAATCTTACGTAAATATAAAAAAAAAGGATTTCAGAGTTTTTCTAAATTGGTCCTTGGAAGCTGTTTAAAAAATAAAATATGTTTTCAAATAATCGTCTATACCGCTTACACCAGTTGAGGTAGCGAGATGATTTTTTTATAAGAATGAAGCTTATGTAAGTGTCCACAAATCAAATTCAGGATTTTATGAAATTCAAAAATTAAGAATGTGAAAGCATTAAAAAAGGTTACTGTCTCCCGAAAAAAGAGAACGATCACAGAGAAATAATTCAACGGTTGTTTCTTTTTGCCAACCTACTCGTAAATAAAACCTCTTAGAACTCTAGCCTGTACATACGAATGAATTATCACGGCCTGCCTTTAAGCATACACTCAGGTATTGTATAAAGTTTGTGGTGTGGGAGGAGTGAGGTTATGGGGTCGTATTCCGTGCAAGATTTTGCGATGGGAATTACTATGACATCATATGAGCACATTGCGCGCGCTCTTTACACTGAGTTAAGACAATTTATAGTTCACTATTATTGTGTACGCTAGCTGTTAAATGCCTTCATCTCATATTTTATCCAGAGTTACTGTTTACATTACATAATTTCACGCTGACAAAGCCACAGCCGGGAAGCTATTTTATAGAGGCTAAAGACGAATTAAAAACGAAGATGTTCTGCGGTTAAAGTATGCTCAGAGAAGTGGACTGGATAAAGCTGTTTGTATTTGTTGTTTTAAAGATGTACATAGAGTATAGTAACACCATCAATTAATACGTAATTAAAAGTTAGTTACTCTTTTCTATAGTACACGCTGGCAAAGTCGCAAAGGGTTAGCTAGTGTGTGTGTATATATATATATATTGTGTAAACAGTTAGTTAAATTAATGTATCCAATTTATCCTAATACAAATTTGTGGCTAAGTTACACTGTGGGAACAATAGAGGTTTCTTTAAGCTGGCTCCGTACCTATATAATTTAATTAATGCTCGGTTTCAGTCGCCGTATTTAATTTTATTATTTTTCGCCTTTTTGAAATTCTGAGCAGAAAAATGTTAAAACTGCGATTATACCTCAAATTCTATTTACTCTACACTACAGTATGACGTGGTGAGTGAGAAATTTTGGTTAGCACTTAACATTGAGGTCTTTAGCGCTGGTGAGGGGTGACATGAGGTGGATATGGAGCAGTACCGGAATGAAAGGGCGGGGGAAACAGGAGATCCCAGATAAAACCAGCTGCTAACGGCATCATCTGGCACGAATCCCACATGCGAAAATCCATGTGCTGACCCCGCAAGGAATCGAGCTCGAATCACCTTGGTGGGAGGCGAATGGTCTAACCATTCGGCCACCGCAGCCCCCATGGACATGGTATTTGAGTTGGTAATGTGTAATTTGGTCGCAATCTGTTAGGCAAATAAAGAATATAAAAATATATGCCTAACTGATAAAGGTAGTTATATGAGTGGTTAAAATTAAAGTGAAATAAATCACTAATTTGAATACATTGTGGTTATTGTATATTGGCTTTATTTGTATGCCCCATGTTTAAATATAAAGTGAGTTAAGTCCGCGCTGCGTTAACATATTGGAAAATCTGTAATGTACTCTAGGTTATGTAGGCAGTATTCAGTGTTGTGCATGTGAAAGTTATTAGTCAGTAGGTTTGTTTTACTCACGCTTGACCCAGCGTCTCTCGCATCTCCCTGGAGTTGGTGGAGTTGGAATAATGTTGACCCAGGTCAGAGGGAGTTGTACTCTTAAAGGGCGAAGGAAAACGCTTTAGCGCCTGCGTGCATTTCTTTTTGTGATGGCCGAACTAGCAGAAGTAATCGGGAATATAATAGAGAATGAGGAATCATCATGTACAAAATAAATAATTACGTTCTGCTGTAAATAACACCATAACACCATTCCTTCATCATCGGCTATAATGTTTCCATCATTTTCTAATGTTGTTTGGAATAATAAGTTATTCTCATTCATATCACTACGAACGTTAACAGACCACCATGTAGCAGACTGGCGCGAAAACGTCTAGCAGAAGTTTTGCCCCCATAATTCTACCTCGCGAGGTGGAGCGGTGGGAGCATGACCTACTTGACCTAGAGGCACTTGACCTGGCGAGTAGAATGGACCCCCGCCATATTGTTTCCGGTGAGTAAAACGCCTAGGAGTGCCCCGGGAGCTGAAAGAGCACAAAGAGACGCCAGGTCAAGGCGAGTAAAACAAACCTAGTTATGGCGGGACCCCGAGTAAAGTGATCACTTGCGCTTCCACCACACTCATGTTGACGTGACAATTAGGTGAATTGTGTGTTTGTTATGTGTGTTATTCGCGGACGTTCCGGAGTATACTACATTGGTGACGAGGCGATGCGAACTTCGCGCTTTCCGGGAGCGTGAGGGACTCATACGGATAAGCTGATAGTGGCGGGCCGGCTGCACATAACCTATAATGGCGATGTTTAACTCATTCGGGGAATTCGTTCCGGGTCGGGACGTCTGGAAAACGTACTCCGAGAGGCTTCAGTACTTTTTCGTGGCAAATAAAGTAACAGATAAGCCCGAGCAGAAAGCAATTTTTTTTACAGTGTGCGGGGTGGAGCTGTAAGACCTAGTGGCATCCCTGTGTTTGCCTAAGTCAACAAGCGATTTTGACATTAAAGTGATTTTGGAGCGTTTGTCCAACCACTTCAAACCCGGGCCCAGTGAGATCGTGGAAACGTCCAAGTTTCACAAGAGAGACCAGCAGGAAGGCGAGTCAATTGTTGAGTACGTGGCTGAGCTTCGGCGATTATCTGCCCATTGTAACTATCAGGACCTTAATGGAATGCTGCACGATCGGTTGGTTTGTAGAGTGTGGGACGTAAAGCTACAGCACGCAGTGCTGAAGGACAAGCTAACCTTCCAGGTAGCCTTAGATATGGCTGAAGCGGCCGAAGTGGCTGGTAGGAACGTCGAACATTTGCAAGGCAAGGTGAAGGACTTGGCAGAGGACGTGCACCAAATCATCATTTCCAGACGTCGTCCTTCCACATCCAAAAACAAATCGGCAAAGGACAGGTCACCAAACTAGTCACACGACCAGCCACCTTCCTGGCGCTGCAACGGCTCACATTTTCCAAACAGCTGCCATCATCGTAACACTGTTTGTAACTTCTGTTCCAAATCTGGGCACTTGGAATGGGCTTGTATTCCCAAAAAGAAGAACACTCGCAAACCCGGCACACAGCAGAAGCCACATCGGGATCCGAGCAACACGGCGTACAACATAAGCTGCAGGGACTCAGCGGATGACGAGTGTGGACTGTACAGCCTGTACAACTTGCAGGCAATGGCACCCCATAGCCAACCACCTATCAAACTGATGGTGCAATTAGACGGACGGGCGCTAGAGATGGAGGTTGACACAGGGGCTGGGCACACAATCATCAGCAATGACACGTTTGAGGCTTTATGGCCAGGAAAACCAGCATTACATGAGGCCAAATTATTGCTGCACACATGGTTTCAAGAGAAGTTGCGTGTGCTTGGGGTCATGGATGTTCAGGTGTAGACGAGCATTGCATGGGCCAGGTTACCACTTCTTGTGGCTGAAGGGAAAGGACCAAGTCTTTTGGGGCGCAATTGAATGAAGCCTTTAGGGATGTCGTTAGCAGGGATTTTCATGCTGCAATCAGAGGTAGCAGCAAAAGTGGTAAATCAGCACCCCAACGTGTTTGCCAGTACCGAGTTAGGACAGTACGCTCGCTGTACCAACAGTCACCGTTCAGACCACAGTGGATGCAAAGTCAGTTTTTCGGAAATTATATTCAGTGTCTTTCGCACTTCGAGATACTGTGGGGAAGCCTTACTTACTCTTGTGGTGGCTCTGGGTGCAGTAGGAAGTCATGCAAAATGTGGGTGCATTATGCACAGAGAGGAAACACGGTCTGAATGTGTAATTGACTTCAACTAAGTGGAATGGCGGGCAGCAGACCGACTTCAAGTCGACAAAATCTCAGATGGAGATTTCTATGCTGAAGGAAGTTGTTAAACTCTGGGCGTCACTACTTAGATGTAACTTTCGTAAGTTTCGAAAGTAAATCCTCGTCTGGGATTGACGAGAGAGAGAAAGGAATATATAAGGTACGTTATAGTGAAAATTCCTGTAGGCTGCCCCTTTAGGATTTGAGTTATCTGTCCATTAGTAAAAGTCAGGAACGATGACTCTCGCTAGGCGGAAGTGTTTATTCGTCGTAGAGAAGACGTTAGGTCATTGACGGTGCAAGGATTCAGCACTTACAGTCGTTATGTGATTTATGTAAAAATTGCGAGATGGTAACGTTTTAGATGGCGGATTGGTTGTCGGAAGTAGGTATGAAAGATTACCTAGGTTCTACAGTACAATGGGTCAAGATTCGATAATGTTTGAGGGAGCATGCTCACGAGATTATGTGTAACCCATGAAACTGTGTTGTGTTTGGAGGAATTAACCGTGGGTTTTAGTTTGATGAGTGTTAAGAATATTGTAACGAATGATGTAAGAGTGTATTATACGTCTATAAAGTCTGTGTGTATTCAGAAATCTCGTTTTCTCATTTGGCAACTTAAGTCACAATACCTTTAAGGAGTATTTGTTAATGAACTTACTTCACTTTACGGAGCTTAATATTTGAGAATTGCTTGTATTTACGTCTATATATATATATATATATATATATATATATATATAATATGGCTACAAACATTTTGCAGATAATTAACAAAATAGTTTTTTAAAAGTTTAACTCATTCTGTGGTCATATGTTCAAAGTATAACTAACGCCATGAGTTAAAAATGATTTAATACAGTGAAACACTCTTACAAAGTTCCTACTTAGAAGTTTTCCATCCTAATGAGATTAAATAGTTTTTAACATGTCTGTGAATACAACATTAATTTGACTCTTTTAAGAAATTTAAATATTTCTGTCCCTTCAGAAATTTTTTAACAGAGATTTACTGTAGTTTCATGTTTATTGTCTGAGTTCCAATGCAATGTACATTATTTGGGCTTTATTGAACTATTAATACGGGGTTTATTAAATTTTTTCAGAACTCATTTTGCTATCCAAAGTTAACTTAGTCTAATGTCACAAAACTACCTATTATCTCGAGTTAACTCAGGCCTATAGTGCTTTTCTAGTTGAAAATTTGTTACTCTGAGTTTACTCATGTATTTAGTGCAATAACATTGTCGTTATTAGCAGACGAGGAGAAAAAAAATTTTTATAGGTGAAAATTATGCAGTTTAATTTGTGAGGATTCTTGCTGTTTTACAAATGGTTGAAATGTTGTGTTTTCGCATTCATCATAATTCTGTATATCATTTTTAGAATGAAGATAAAAATAATGTTATTGTCAAGAAATTTGAAGATTTTGTTCTGTTCCTGCAAAATATTGTAATTCTTGTGCACAGTTTCTGATCAATTGTAGTTGTATTTAGAAATAGAAATAAATTATATTTTATCGAAAGAATCTAAATTATAAAGTAAATGCACAAATAAAAGTAGAAAATTTACACAGTTCCCTGTGCCAAGCGACAGTCTTGCCTTCGGCTTTCTTCTCTGTCATTTGGATAGCAGCATTGCCTGTATGTTTGGAGGACCCCCATCCTGGGTGATAGTATTAATAGACAAAAGTTCAACTTCTTCTCATTACGTGTGTTGAGCTAAATTAGGTGACTAGGGATCATTCTTTTGTTTTGGTGTTTGCATGCTGCATTGCCTGCAACTAGAGCAATTCAGTGGCCAGGTGCTCCATGACAGCGAATAGGTAGACATGAATTACCGCTCCCATTTGCTCTGTGTATTTCCCCTTGTACAGCAATCTGTGGATTCACCACACTGGGAACTGCAGTCCTGCCCATCTGGATTGCGACTTGGACTTGCCATTAATTTTCCCTCCCTTTCCTCTTTCAGGCGTGTAACGAGATAATGGCTCAATTCATTATGTTTTTACTTGCTAAAAATTGATTTTAATTTATTTGCATAAAATATGTGGTCTGTATTCTGAAATGTAGTATGTACAGTGTTAATATTTTTGGGTTATACTCCTAGGCTTGGGGCTGAAACATTTAACATTGTTCTTGTGGAAGTGTGATAGAACATTTTTGAAACACAATCCAGTGTAGTAGCAAAGCTGCTTTATTGTTACTAAACAGTGCCTTATTGATACTTCGGAACAAAATGTTTTACTGTTTTTTTTTTTGCAGATGTGTGCTTGATTACTGGCACCTGTGTTCGTCAGTTGGAATGATGTGTTCTTACATGTCTGAACCATACACAATGTTGAAGAATCTCGTAAGTGGTCTTGTAAAAACAAACTTTGCCAAAGCAAGTATTTACTCAAATGATTGTGTAAATGGTGAGTGTTACAGAATTTTTTTTAGTTTATTAGTATAGGTCTGATAAGTTTTTTGTCTAAATCAAAATTGGAATTGGGTTTTATTTATTGTGAAGTTTAATGATTCTGTTCACCATGTAGTTTACAGAAAATTTTCCACTACTTCTGAAGGTTTCACTTATGAAATTACTTCAAATAATTTTCTCTTGATGTAGTAAAGATATTTTTGCAAACACGTTGCTGATGACATTTAAGATATCTGTGCTCTCTCACCAATTGTTAAATATTTCGGAACTACTGTAGCTTGTTGTGTGATGGCATGAGGTAATATTTACTCGGCCAAGTTAATTACAAATACCACAATGTAAAGTTTGACTTTTTTAATGCTTATTATGAAAAATTGCCGTTAATTAGTTACGTACATCTACCATGAGCTCATGCTTACTTAAAAATAAGAAATGTAAAATACGATCTTTCAGCCACGTAAATAAAAAAAGTAAAAAAAAAAAAGTTTCAGATGTAACTCTTCACTTTATCTCACCTTAACCAGGACTTACAATGCTTTTGGTACAACTAATTGTGAATAAGCCATTGCAAAGTTGCCTTATTTACCTTAACCATTGTAGCATTTGGGATGTACGACAGATGATTCCATTGGTTTGTAGATTGTTGTGGGGAATTCCTGTTTTTACTGCCTAACTCATATCACTTCTCACCAATGCTTAAAACCTAATTTTTAAAGCACTAATCAAAATCTCTCAACTTACTCATTCAGACAATGTTCAGCTAAATAAATTATTGAAAGGGGGTATGCTAGGAAACCTTTAAATAATATTCATCTTTTAATTGTACTGTTTAAATAAATTAAGACTTTTTAAAAAATCTGCTCTTATTGTATATCCGTAACCAAATTGCTCACAAATTTAAAAAGTCTTTTTGAGAAGATATTGTAGCATTTCATTATAGGGCATTTTGTTATGCTTGTTTTTATTTTCATTTCTGCATCACTGATATTGTTGATAATGGTGATGGTGTAGCCTACCTAGGTGTGTGTATATTGTTGCATTCATATTAAATTTCACATAAATCTTGTTTGTACCTAACTCGAAATCTTTATAATTATGTGTTTACAGCTAGGTGGCCCTTGAGGCATTCCTTCTGTTTGGTTTAATGGTATTTAGGTACCATATGGGTGCATTATATTTGATTGCTAGGTTCACGGAAGGATTGCAGGGGTGGGTGCATTGTAGATGTAGTGGCAGGCGTGTATTTTTGCCTTATTTGGTAGAGACTATATTTGTACACCACCATCTTGGTTTAAGTAAGTTTTTTTGTACCACTGTCGAGGTCAAATGCGTAGCGAGGGCTGCAGCCTTACTTCTGTGATAAGTATGGAGGGACATTTTAACATGTGTTAGTAGCATCTATGGTAGGAAACACCTGTAAACTCTCTTTCAGACAGTTAAATATTTTACAAAATTGGTTTCTCTGCTCGCTTACAGGGCTGCCGGGTACGGGCTGGCTCAGCCACCCTCTTTATTTTATACCACATTTAGAAAAAAAAATGTGTGTCACTGTTAAGCAGGATTTAAAGCAGTACCCTTTAATCAAAAAACCTTTAAAAAAATGGTTCATTTTATCTATTTCTGTACTTTATGTATTTTGTATCTATGTATCATGATAATGCAACATCAGAGACTCGTGGCTATGGTAAAATCTATTAATATGTAGTAGAAAATATTCTGCACTGATAATTGTTTAACTTAATTTATATGTTTACTAACACCTGCTACACACAGAACTCTTTTGTGAGCAGAATGGTTTACACAATCTTGTTCATCTCAACTTTTAGCAACGTTCGGTTGTCTGTATATGTACCTTTGTGTACTGGATTTGGTTCTAGCTGGTACCAAATAGGAATTGGTTTTGTACATATTTACAAATTTAATCTAAACACTAGAAAGTAATAGTATGTGAACGTGTTTACGACTGAACTTAAACTATCGGAAGGATAACATATCTTGGAAGTGGACAAAAGACGTACTAAGAATTATGAAATTTTTTCAACAGTAGGAATCCTCTGTACGATTAATATAATTTACAACTTTGATTAATTTTTGTAGCAAGTATGACCATTATTGCAGAAATTGCGTAGACACCAATGTATAGAATGAAAATTGCAGTTCAGTGTTAAGGTTGACATAGTACAGTAGAGCCCCGATTTAACGAACTCGGGAATAACGAAAACAGCGATTTAACGAGAGGATTTTTAGGAACTATCAAAAAAATTCAAAAATTTATTAAATATCTGTAACTTTGATAAAATAATATATAACGAGTAGGTTAAGTCTGTTAAAAATACGTTAACTGGCCGCAGTATATTCATTTTTCTCCGTAGATAGTATTAAACCATCGATTGAGAAACAAAAAAAAAAATTGTTAAATTTTGTCTAAAACTTTGGCTGTGAGAGTGATTTTCAGCTTAGTGCTCGCGGCCGAGCAAAGACGGCTGAGCGAGCGACGCTGTGTTGCATAACAAACGCACGCCTAGATCCTCATTCTAGTGGCTGGTGAGTGAATGAGCATCTAGATACCTAGTCCACACAGCGTGGCAGCGGACAGCACGGGTACTAATTCATAAATAGTGCTTCGCGTCTCTGTCAGAATGCGCTACCGTGCAGTGTGCTTTACCGATTAATTCTTTTGCAGATAGAATGCAGTGGTATCCAGCGTTATTATTTTTTGTCACGTCCCGTGATAAAACCAATGTATCTATAAAAAGAAATACTTTATTATATTATTATTGCAGACTTTTTACAACGAATTTACTAATATAAATAATATTTTTCGCTGATGCTAAGAAATGCTCAAGTGCAAAGTAATTTTAGCGAGCAACCAGTTTGTTTCACGAGTGCTGCTGCCTGTAAGTTACAATGGCCGCCGCTGCGCGTATTTATTATTTTAATGTTATCTGGCAAACTTTTTGTTCAGTTTTCATTGCTTTTTTTTTTTTTTAATGGAAATTTCCTAAATTTTCTTGGAGGAGCGGGAGAGAGACGGAAAGAAAGACGACTCGGCAGTGTTTATCATCACTTCTCACGTGTTGATGCACGCGAGCGGGCGGCCTAACTCACTGGGCACGCGCTTGATGAGTGTTACACTGGCAGTTTTTAAAGTTTTTTTTTGCTGAATGTTTTTTTATTTTTACAGCCGTGTCTTACCTATTGATGGTAACTGCAGTATGTTATTGTTGTGGGCTATCATACTTTCTTAAAATTACCTCCATTTCCGACTAATCATGCCCGAAGATTTAACTTTTTAGAGGTTTGGAGGGGGGGTAAAAAAATATAATGTTGGATTTAATGAAACATTGATTTAAAGTAAACATTTTCGGGTCCTGAGGCGTTTCGTTAAATCTGGGTTCTTCTGTACATCCCTTTGCTCTTAAGTTCAATCATTAACATTTGGATTTACAAGCTGTATGGGATCATGTGTCCTCTTCCCCATCCGTCCAGTGTGTGTGTTTGTTGGTCAGCCGTCAGTATAAATAATGGCTAAGCGGGAGATAAGTTTTGTAGTGTGTAATACCAGTGTAGCTTGCTTCAACAGTGTAGACAACTCCAGGGCTGTGCCACCCCTATCGTTTGATGACGTACCTCCTCTATCCCTAGCCAAATCCTTATACACGAGCCCACTGATAGGAGTGTAGTGCGGGTATTGAGGTGTATTGGATAAGGAAGATTGTGAGTGTAGAGAGAGATGCCACCTACTAATTTAGAATGAAGGTCTGCTGTCCATTTAATTTCCTTGTCACAGCTGCACGTACTAGATAACTCACCTAGGCTGGCCAGAGTTAATTTGTGTACAGTATGTCAAGTTGTATGTTATAGGTCGTTCTGGATAAAGTGAGCACTAAAAAATTAACCTTTGAAAAATATCACTAGCAGTTACTGCAGATAATTCAACATAAACTATAGTTGCCTTACTGCGTGTATGGTTGGCAACGAAATTACGCAACATAGTTCTGTGTATTTTTCAGTTTAAGTAGTTCAATACTAAAACCAAATTCACATGCTTGTATTTTATGTAACTTATAATTTTTTTTTATTTAACTATATACTTTCCTACCAACTGCACTATTTATCTTACATGCACAAGCATCAAGTGTTGTGTCCAGAGAGGTTAGACATTTCCCGTTGTGTACCGTTACATGTGGAAAGATACAAATTGGCTGAAAATAGTATGTATTTAGCAGGGCTTTTTTGAGTGCTCACTTTATTCCGAACCACCTATACAACGGTTATATTTTGTGTTTGTGTATAATTAGTGATTATGGTTCTTGGGCTGGTTTCCATAGGCTGAGCATATGTCAATTTTAGTTATTTAAGTATGAGTTTAAATTTGCATTTTGTGTGGCCAGTGCGTGCAGCACTCGCCTTAGTTGTTTGTCATTGTTCAGCATGGCCAGTTGTGTTAGCACATAAGGGAGATTCATACTTTGCTTACTGTACCTGACCATTGTAATTCTGTTTCGTCAATCTTTTACGTCGGAAATTTTTGCTTAATACTCACTCCCTCTTGCTCACCATTTCTCATGGCATTGTTTTTCTAGCCAGAAATGAGTCAAGCTTAACATGTTGCTGTCACCACAGACATTTGGACTGTATGGCCATGTGGCCGTTAACTACGTCAAGTTATCCTTCCAAACAATGTGTGTTAATTTCTGTTTCATTTCTCTCTCCCTGCAGATAAGTATTGTTATTACTATAGTTTATCATCTGCAATGTGAAAACGTTAACACTGGAGGTGTATTTGCAGCACAGCATGTGATCACTGTACTCATGCATTGTACCAGATTATGAAACTAAGCAATCGTCGAATGAGGTTCCTCTGTAAAGACAGTGGAGTTCTAAATAATAATAGACAATTTTGTAGCATTTCTGTATTTAGTGCTGTATTTGCCGCTGGTCAACACAATGTAACATACTGTATATTATTCTTGTAGTGTACTTTTATCTGAAGATGAATTCTGTGGTGGTTAGTGCTTCTTCTGAACAGCTACATTTGATGGTCAATGAAGTCCTGTTTTCATACTTGTCTCAAGGAAGTTTGTGTACTGTGGCTGAAGGAGAGGTGAGGATATTTTTTATATATCTAATGATTCGTGATGCTTGGTCTTTCAATTTTAAATCAACAAAATTTTAAATATTTAGTTGCTGCATGATTTTTGATTTTCATAGAATTTTGTAGGTTTTTGGGACATACTACCTAGAGCACAAAACATTTTATTGTAGATTTTTAGTGACAATAATTTTTTTTAGATACAATCATTATTACATTCAATGCTATACTATAATTTGCTGTTTTAGTACTTTTTGTAATTGTCTTTCATTAATTAGGTAATAAACCTTGAAAGCCAATCTTGGTCTCAATTTAAAGCTAAAAAAAACTAGGCTTTCATGCGTATATTGCTTACACAAAATGATAGTTATTTGTGGATTGCATTACCTCTATAATTATGCAAACAATGTCAAGTTTTTTCCAATAATTTAGATTTTTTTTACAATACGAATGAGAATAGAACCAAGGTTGATATTTTTTCTAGTTATAGCTTGGTGTAAGGAGTAATTGTTGGTAAAATATCAACTTTTTTTTCCGTTGTAAAAAAATTTCCTAAATCATGGAAATATTGATTTTTTTCTAGGTAAAATATTTTTATGTAGGACTGATGATAAATATCTGGAAAAAATATGTGGTATACACTTTTCATTATAAATTAAAGTAATAAAACATTGAGCTTTTTTTTTTTTTTCATTTGGAGAGAAAAATAATTTTCAAAATGTTAAAAAAGAATAGGTAAGTTATTACCACTACTCATTAGTAATATAAATACTATCCATTTCAGTCTTGATAGCGTAAGTATATCTCCAGAAAAGATAACCAGGTCATTGTTTGGGACAGGAATCTGGCGGACATTCCATGCAAAGAACTAGTCTCAACTTACAACGTCTGGCCAGCCAAGGCCTGTTCTATAGTGCAAGTTGAGACTTGTCTGCTAGATTTATAGCATGTGCTCAGTTCTCAGCATGCAGTGTTGAGTATTGTGCTCCTTGGTGTTGTTCTACATCCAGTCTAAAGACCTAAAAAGTGTGTGTATTTATATCACGAAAAAAAAATTCTAAAATGTTTTCACATATTTATGGTAAAGTGTGTTCAGACCCATTTAACGTGCACAGTAAATCTACAAAGAAGGCACTTTAGCTTGTTCCTGGTAAGTGTTTGTGTACTAATTGCTTCTGTAAAATTAATAATTTTAATAACAGTAGGCCCACTTGTGATGCAGATAAAGAAATGTTTGAACCCCAATGTGTGGTAGTGGAATCAGTAAATGAAGTATGTTCTGTTCTTGGTTTCCCCCCACTAAAAATTAGAAAACAGCAGTGAAAAATGACCTGTTGCCTTAATAAATTAAGTAAAACAATATTGACTGCAGTTACAAAAAAACTTTCGCAGACATTTAAATGTTATATAGCTTAGCTTCAAGAAGACATTGCTGATACCACTGACCTGACTTTTGAATACAAGTATTTAATTAAAGAGCTCGAAGTAAAAATAAAATTTCAAAAATTATCTCAATAGAAAATTCTAACTCCAAGTCTAACTCCCAAATCATGGAGATATCGAAAAATTCAAGGAGAATTACGTGTTAGTCAGTACTTAGAGAGAAACTGTAGATTGTGTTATATTCTCTTCCCAGACCTGCTGGCTGCCATGACACTCCCGTTCCACCACTTTAGTCAAGGATACAACAGATTGTTAACAAAGAAATATGGCATTTTGCCTAAAGTTGAAAATAGAAAACCTAAAAAATATATTGGCTGAAAAATGTAAAACAATGATGAAAGATTTTTATAATGATGATGAAAATAGTAGAATCATGTCAGGTTTGAAAGACTGTCTGTCAGTAAAAGTAGATGCCATAAAATATAAAGTTCCAAAATGATTACTATTGTGCAATTTGAAGGAATTACATTATACGTATAAAGAAACTTGCCCAGAACAAAAGATTGGTTTCTCTAAGTTTGCAGAACTAAGGTATAATGGTGCATGTTAGCTGACTCGAGTGGCACACATTCTGTATGTGTTTGTGCTGCACATCAGAATGAGAAATTAATGTTGTCTAACGTAAACACACTACTTACCTACGAAGACATTCTTGAAAATGCTGTGTGATATTTATTGCGAAAATTTGAATGAGTAACTCATGTTTCTTATTTCCTGGGTTTGAACCTGTTAAAGATGCTCTGGGTTTTGAAGACTTTGAAGCAGATGCTGAAATTATCTTCAATCAGTGGTTATCAACTCAAATGCAAGTTGGTTACTGTAGTGAAGTCATTTTCAGATTTTATGGACAGCCTTCATGAAAAGCTGCAAAAGTTGAAAGTGCACCATCTAATTTTAAAATAGCAGTCACAGTTTTTGAAAGAGAAGAAGCAAAATCTTCTGAGAACTTTTCATTTGTTATACAAAATGAGGTCCAGTCATATTATTGGTCAAATTCCCACCCTTTTGTGGTGTATGTCAAAATTAATGATTGTGATTTGCAAAAGCTTCTGTTTCATCAGTTATTGTAATACTCGTAACACAGTTTCATTTTATTCCTTTCAGAAAGTCTTGTTTACTCACATAACAACTACCTATTCAGACATGGAATGTTTTGTACTTTACAGATTGTAGTTTACAGTAGGTTAGATTGGTAACATTGTGGTGCAAAGTATTGTCATGCTTCAGTATGGCGGAAACCTCGATGCGACCAGGTGGCTCAGACTTGTAATGTGATGCAATTAATCCGGGAATAACGACATAATGAACCAGTATTCTGAGTACTCGACAGTGACAATGAGACAATGCCCAGGAATGTGATGGACTCGGGAGGTTCTGTGGTGTCGTAGACCATCCGCACCTAACCTGCAATGGCTGCATTCAACTCGTTCGGCGTGTTTATTTCAAGGCGGGATACCTGGAAAACGTATTCTGGTAGTTTAAAGTATTTTCTTGTAGCAAATAAAGTTACCAAAAAGACAGAGCAGAAAGCAATATTCTTTATGGTGTGCTGGGTTGAACTGTATGATCTGGTGGCATCCTTGTGTTTGTCTATGTCAATGAGTGATGTTGACATAGGAATGTTTTTGGCATAGTTGTCCAATCACTTTCAATCAAAGCCGAGTTAAATTGTCGAGACGTATACAAGTTCCACCAGAAGGAAGGTGAAACAATTTCCAAGTATGTAGCCGACTTGCGACGGCTTTCAGCTCACTGCAACTTCCAGGTTTTGAACAGAATGCTGAGCTACCATTTGGTTTGTGGGACAAAACACTACAGCATGCTTTACTGGCAAAATACAAACTTACATTTCAGGTCACTTTAGACGTGGCTACAGCTGCAGAAGCGGCCATTTGGATTGTTGACGACTTACAAAGTTCGGTAAGCAATTTATCAGAGGTTTTTAATGAAGTTAGCATTTCCGGGCACCACTCCTTCCTCAAAAGTGGGCCAATGAAGGTCAAGGCACAGAAGCAGACTCAAGACCAGATACCCTGCTGGTATTGCAATGGGTCTCACACTCCAGAAAGCTGCAGACACCGCAACACTGTGTGCAACTTTTGTTCCCAGCCTGGCCATTTGGAGCGAGCTTATATTACTAAAAAGAACAATAGCAACCTGGCCTTGTGATGGAAGTCACGTCAGGACCCAACCAGAACTGCTTACAACATTCAGGTTGCAGCGATTCATAGGATTAAGAACATAGGCTGTACAGTCTGTACAACTTTCAGTCCAGTGTGCCTCAAAGTCAGCCACCAATAAGGTTGAACAGTGTAGTTGGATGGGCGGAAGTTGGAAATGGAGGTTGATATGAGCTGGATTTACAATCATCAGCAACGAGACATTTGCGAACCTATGGCCAGAGAAACCAGAACTCCAGGAGGCTAAGCTGTTGTTACATATTTGGTCCCAAGAAAAGTTGCGTGTGCTTGGGATCATGGAGGTACAGGTGCAAAGAAACATTGCACAGGTTATGCTACAATTATTGGTGGCTGAAGGGAAGGATCCAGAAGCCCTTAGGAATATCAGTATCTGGGATTTTCTCATTGCACCATGACTCAGCAGCAAAGCTGGTTAGTCAGCATTCTAAAGTCTTTGCTAGTACGGTGTTGGACCAGTACACCGGCCCACCAGTTCTCATACAATTCACTCGGAAGAAAGGCCAGTTTTTCGGAAATGTCGTCCAGTGGCATTTGCAGTGAGAGTGTGGGGAAGGAAGTAGACAGGCTAGTAGAGCAATGGGTTTATAAGTCAGTAGCCTATTCTAGATGGGCCACTCCTTTTTGTGTTGTTCATAAGGCTGATGGGCTGGTACTGCTCTGTGGTGACTATAAATGCTCTGTGAATAGGGTGTGCCAGAAGGAGGTTTATCCACTCCCAACTTCAAATGAGGCGTTCTCCACTCTGGCAAGTGGGAAATTTTTCACTAAACTAGATTCTGACGCGAATATGCAAGTGTCAGTGGATAACGAAACTGCAGACTTGTTGACAGTGAAAGGATTGTTGAGAGTGAAAAGGTTCCCATTTGGAATCCATTGTGCAACAACCGTATTCCAGAGGTTGATGGAAACACTCTTGGCTGGGATAGAATTGTCGTACTATTAGACGACATGGTCATTCCATGGAAAATCACCCAATTTCAATTATTTTGGTTGCTGACCCATTTTGAAAAAATTTGAAATTTTGTCACACATAATGTACATATTTCAACAGTGCAAACCCAAAGTTATTGATTTTTATCTGCCCTCATTTTGATTTTACAGAACAAAATGGCCGGTACCGTGTACCAAAATTTACATTTTCAAGGGTT
>PNEQ01067549.1:0-31136 GCA_003012365.1 Medauroidea extradentata | reverse complement strand
GGAAATTTATTCCTATGTGGCTGTGCAATAATATATTTTTAATACAGTAGTCTGCTCACTAATCTTTGTGTTAATTCGGTCTACAAATATAGGCATGAGTTTGTGTAATAAACACATATTTTTCACGACTCCAAGAGATCGGCTTTAAAGACCTTAGCTGTTAAAAGGCCTTAAAACCCTCTCAACATCATCATCATCACCATCATCATCATCCAAGAGAAGCAACAACAGCTTATCATCATCATCCGAGAGAAGCAACAAAAGCTACGGTGTCGCACCAACACAGATTACCTGACTCCAAAACGAACTTCAAGAATGCAGTAAGGTAGGATATATTTTTTTTTTTGTGATTGTGCATGTGTGTTCGGTGTTCGCATAATTGTGTGAACACCCACAATTTAATATCACCGGCCGCTACTGTGGCTCACCAAACATGATAATTGTATACATTTCCTCACTTTACAGTTTGTAAAATTTCTTTCATGGGAAAGATATCAAACACCAGTCAGTAAATTGTGACGCCCGTATTTACGTTTATCAACTTTTTATTATTCCATATATACGGTCACTTTCAATATTTTGTGATGCCAGAGATATTTCGTAGAAGAGAAGAAGGAAAATCCGCTCAAATTATAGAAGTTAAATCAAATTTACTTTATTTATATATACTATATATTCATTTACTGACTGCATTGCAATGAATGTTAATTTTAACTTTAAACAAATTTGACGATGCAATAAATGAATATAACGTACGTAAAAAAAGTACAGTAATTGTATTTAGAATTAACTATGAATTGTGTATGCATTACATAAACGGACTAAATGTTTGACATGACGGTTGTGTGGTAGAAGCTGATACGGCTTCGAATGACCGTTTAAATTGTATCATTATGGTTGCTGGAAAGTGATTCGCTTTACATAAACTTATTTTTCAATATGATGCCAGGAAATTTGTCACCAATAGTTATAAGATAAGTAACAATACTATTTGCTCATATTTTTAAAGTAGGCAAGAGAAACATCTTGTCGCATTTACTGTAATGTTGCAGTGCAGAACTGTACCATTTACTGAGTGTAATAGGTAGGTATCCAGGTCTAGGGCCCCTACTGTTTTAAATTGTAAAATATTGTTGATTTGCTATGTAAAAAAATTTAATTGCACTTTCCTATATTTATACTAATACATCATTATAAAAAAGTGTCAATGCAGTGCATTTTGAAATAGCCCCAAATTTCGAAATTTTGAGCTCATGCTATGTCCGACCGCTAGACTTAGGACTCCTGACTCGTGGGTCAAGTGTCACATGTTCGATTCCCGACCAGGGAGGAGAATTTAAATGTTATATTTGTCCCTGTACCAAAACCATGCGGAAGGCGAAGACGAACCACTGCATGTCACATTCTAACGTGCTCCCGACCCCCCCCCCCCCCGACGCAGTCAACTTTCAAATAAATGGAAATGGCGTAGAAAAAAATTGAAGTCGTGTGGCGTGATTTTCCTGAATGACTGCCCTGATTTTACGGCATTCTTTTCTAGACCACTAACGACAAACTGCCATAGAATAATTGCTTGGTAAATAACTACCGGTTACACAGAACCATGCGCCAGTTGTACCTTCCAACAACTAAGCGTTACTGGAAATAAATCACCCTTCCCCGACAACAATTTCAACCATCGCCTCTCAAGAATATGTTCACGTTCAGTAAAAAAGGAAGTGTCTACACATTAGGAGGTAGGTGACTGGTATACATTCGAACAAAGGGCCCGCCTCGGTCTCGGCTTTCGCCAGTTCAGGAAATTAATAAGCGAATACGTTCGAATTTTACTAAGGTTGGTAGGTTAACTAGGTATGTGGGATTTATGTCTCGTTGACAGCGGGGTCATTAGAGAAGGCAGTGGCGGATTTAGAAACGTGTTGGAGGGGAGGGGGCTACGTGACTTTACGAACTGTAAAATTTACCAGCCATCTCAAAAGTGTGGTCGTTTACTGTTACATAATATTAAAAATAACACGCATACGAGTGGGACACATTAAATGTACTTCGATCATCACAGAAAAAACTCCAATTTCCTTGAGGCGACTGGACACACTTTGGCTACATAATGTTGGATACGATTTAGGGGGAGGGGGCCCTTCAGCCCGGTAGCCCTCCCCCATAAATCCACAACTGAGAGAAGGTGGGTGATTAACACGACAGAAGCAGGGAAAGGAGCACCCATGACCTTTGAATATTAATCCAGAATTACTAATTCGTTACGAGTCATCTCTTGCGCCGCAGATCAATGCACGAGGTTCCGGCGTCAGAGACTGAGCCTCAGAAGTTCGTAACATTGAAAACAATTTTCTTTAAAACGTTCCCTTAAACTATTGTCTAGGATTGGAATTGTTTAATTTTTGTAAATTGGCTTCAAGAAACCTACAGCGTTGAATTATTTAGCACGACATCTTAAGGAATCATTCTAGCATTAGCCTGGAGCGATTTCGAGAAACAACGGGAAACCGAAATCAGGATGGCAGGAGCCGCGGAGATCGAACCTGGGTCCTTACGAATGCGAATCCAACGTGTTACCGTCGCACCACCTCGCTCGGTCGAATTTTCCTATGATTTGACTGAAGTTTCAGTACTAAATTTACGCTGAGTCAAGTTTACAATTTGCCAGTTTTATACATGAAGTCTCCAGTTATCATTCAGATCCATAGAGTAACTAAATTAATTTAAGTCTAATGAAAGTGTACTTAAATGTGCGAGAGACCAGGGGTTCTCACAAGGGGGCATCATTGCGCAAATCGCGCATTTAGAATTGGGTGGGGTGGGGGAGATTTTTTTTTTTTTTCAAGAATAAAATGTTTAATCATAAACGAAAAACGTTTTCATGACTGCACAAATGCTATCTTAGTTTTCCCTACAAAGTAGGCTAGTAAAAACCAGAACAGTTGTATTTGTTTACAATTGTTTTTACGAAATGGTAGCCTAAATATATATCCAGAACTAAAGTGCAACTCGTAGCAAATTTGTTTTTGGCTATTTTTTGAGAGGGGGGGGAGGTTCCCCTTGCGCATGGGGTCTTGTTGGAGATGGGCACCCTTGCGACGAGAGACCGTATTTTTTTCACAAGTTTTAGGTTTAGATGTGAGGCCACGTGACCTTGTACAATTGGCTCAAATAAGTTTGAGTTAATCGAAAAAAGTATTTATAAGCGTGTAGCTTGCGTTCCAGGTTAAAAAGAAAAATATCAAAGCTGCAAGAAGTTACATTAGTTTGCAAATCACACACCAATACTGCGTTTCCCAGTAGTCACTTAATGTAGGATGACAAAACTATGATTGAAATAATGTAGTCAATTAAAACAAAACACATCGTAACTTGTACACTGCGGTGTAAATAATTTAATAATTCGAGTGCATATCCTTAAGAGCGCCGCCTACCCGCGCGTGAGAGGCTTAAAAGCGACGGAGCAGTAAGGTCGACCTTCAAGCGCGCATCAAATGCCGCGTCGCCTCAACGATCCAAGCTCTTAACTAGCGTGAAAGGTTACCGCCGAACGGTTTTACTGCGAAATATTAAGAGGTGACCATAACATTTTATTTGTGGAAAGTGTGCAATTAAGTTCAGTGCAGGTCGCTGTTTGAGTTTCACATATATCCGGTTAGTACATTTGAAGTACGGAAGGCTGAAAAGGTCGTTTTTAGCCATGCTGGAGGGCTTAGAATCAGTGTTTTTAATGAGCGGGCGTCTTAACAATGAGGTTCCGACCTTGTCTGAAGTTTGTTTTCTTTTCATACGTGGGAACAATGGGCACACGCGAAATATTTTAGTAGAGAAATCCTGTTTACGAACACACTGCAATGCATTGAAGCGCGAGGTAGGTGGCCGCCATAACGCAAATGATGGGCTACACTAGAAACGTTGCGGCATAGTCATTTTGTGTCCCGATCCTGACAGTTCGCGTTCCTTGCGCCCCATTCTGATCACTACCGCTCACTACCACTGTAGTCTAACCCTTCATTTTATGTAGTGTGCAGTACAACTGCAGAAGGTTGACGTGCGCTTCCAAACCAAACACGGCTATGCCTCAGATGTCAGATGTACGAATACTTGTAGGATTAGGCTATCACAACTACATCTTTCCTCGTTTGCGTTCATCATTCTGATGATGGTGTTGCGCTTAACTAGAAAAACGGTACACGATAATCCGCCACTAAATCCGAGTACGGTTTATTGTTCATCATTGCTCACACATATGGTGTATAAGTCTAAATACATTGGTGCATGCATATTTCTTTTGTTAAGGTGGTCACCTGTTAAAGCTTCGGAGCATTGTACAGAGCTACGGCCGATACAAGTTTATTTGCAGACAACTATACGTAATTGAGTTATGTATTCTTAAAAAATAGCATTAAAAATTTTACTCGTGTGTACACCTACTTTTTTCCTTCACTTCCTCCACTTGGCCTAGTTTTGAAGCTTAGTTTCTGGAGGCCAGAAATGAGCGGTTTTTGCGGTGTCATCTTGATTCATAATATAAATACAGTGTAGGCGGCTACAATAAACACTTTACTTCAAATGTTACGTCGTAAATTGACAGGGTCATTACTGAATGTCTCGTAAAGACGAGTTATCGGCGTGGCCTCGTGCGTAGAAGGCTAGGGCGAGGCGCGATATGCGTACCGTGTCGCTCGCTATTAGCTCTCAGCAGTCCGCACTTTTTGGTCTCGAACGCAAAAATATGTCCATATAGGCAGCTACTTTTAACAGAACAACGTCGAGTAGACTTAAGGCCATTTCACACGATCAAATATTTATTGAATTCAATATCTTGAATTTCATTTATTGAATAGCACGACGATTCAAGAAATTTTATTCTATGAACATTGAATGTACCACTTGAAAAGTTATCAACAATTTATAAACAAATGACGCACAAAATAAATAATGTAGCTATTTTATAATTATCTACTAACCCTGCACGACACAAAAATACTTGGTTTAGCCCACACAACATTTCTTATTATTTACGTACCATATTATTTAAAAGAAATAATGCCCTGTTTTATTTTTAATATGGTTAAATTCGCATACAGAGCTCAACTGATATTTTAAGTTATTTTAATTAATACTGTCAGAAAAACTTCTACTCCATTCTAAAATATTTTTATTCAAGAAAATTTCAAACATGTTGGAAACGAAAATCTTTGACGAAATTCACGATATTCAATAAATTGAATGACAAAATGACCGCGGTTATGACGTCAACATGGCGTCACACGACATTCAAGAGATTGAATAAAATAAATTTGATAGGAAATTGAAGCAAAATTTGATCGTGTGAAAGGTCCTTTAAAAATATATTTTAATCGTCTCTGCCATTTTAAGACTTGCCTCACTTAATTGGTGATCATACTCGCAATACCCGAAAACTTTATTCCATAACATAGCCTACATTGTAGAATTTTTGCATATCCGCAGTTCCGCGGCTACAATGATGACAAAGTAGGGTGGAACGAGCAATAGTGGTATTGAAGCTGAGAAACGTAGTAGTTATTACCAGGGCAAATGTTTACGCCTAAGGCTACGAAATCCATTTGCAAGGCGTCTGGCTGAGATGAATGTTTGAAGCTCGGAAAGGAGGAATGGTGATGGGATTTATTACCGAGCAACAAATTTACTTCCACATTAAGTTAATAACGGAAAATTTCTTCCCATCACGGCCATGTTGTACTGATGTAATGTTTCCACAACATGGCATAAAAACATTATTTTCGTGTACTGACAAAGTGAGCAGAAGAGTTTCAAATTCACATTTGTAGTGAGGGACAATGTACCTAATCGAAGATCTCAGTACATTTCTTATACAAGTATTTAAACAATAATCCAAACGGATGGTTTCTGTTTTATACACAAAGCCCTAAAATATCTAATTTTAGGCCTGCCTGACAACATTTTACAAGACGGGGAAACAAATATAAAGTCGTTTAACATACTCCGATGGAACTAATTTCCACCTTGCCTTGCTGTCGCTAATCATAGCACATCAAGAAAAGGAATGCTTCTTAGCGTTAATACAAAAACACAAAGTCTTCCATCATTTAATAATACAATACGTTCGAACAGAAAACAGCAGACCAATAAGTTAATTTCACTTGTCTAATTAATCAGGTTTACATCCTCTAGCATTTCACTTCGTGTAAGGCCTTTGGTTGAAATTCCTGTTAAATATTTCTACACGCTTGTATATATGTATTTATGTTTGTTAAGAGTCTGTGCGCGCAGTTTCTGGTCTTGATATGCTACGGGTGGTGAAGGAGGGAGGAGGATCACTGCTGGACCAACTCTTCTGAACAAAATAATTCTCAGATAGCTAATTGTCAAGGCCGTCGTCTTATTGCGTGGTAGCGCGTTACAACGGTAGGTTATGTCTCTTCGACAGAGAGCCGGTCATTCGAGATAGAATCAGTGTCGTAACAGACAGCAAGAAATAAGTCGGCGAGGACCTGAAGTATGGATCAATTCCAAGTCTTCACGTGAATAAAAGCCATTCAAACACGAAATCAGGGTGGCAGTACCGAAGAATCGATCCGGAGCACTCCCGAAAATATCAGGTAACTGACTTTACTACAGTATAGCCGTATCGTTTAAAAGAGCTATCCTAGAAATGTTAGGTGCGGGACTACCCCAAGTGATGGCCAACGCGAAGAGAACCGAGCGAGGTGGCGCAGTGGGGATCATGTCGGCCTCGTATTCACGAGGATCCGGCTGTGATTCCCGACTTAGGGAAATTGGTTCTTCGAGTTTTTCCGAAATCGCTCCAGGCGAATGCTGGAATAGTCCTATCAACATATTTAACATACGATATGGCCGAGTCCTCTCCCAGTTCTTGTCACTGTGTAACGCTCCGTCACACAGTCTCTAAAGATCTCGCAGTTGAGACGTAAATTCCACTTAAGGGTGGTCCGTGGTCAAAATTAATAATTTTGTATTTGCACGACATAGCGTTCGTTTTATAGACGTTACCTGTGGCTACATTTTCCCCTTGTAATAATTTTTTAGCTCTCATAGTCTTCCTATAGCAGCATGACTAAGTCATAATTTGCAAGTTACGGGAACATAGTAATAACAAAAACCAAGTATCTTACCCGAATGAAATAATTTACACTGGGAAATATGCTAAAATATTTAAAAACACACATCAAAGTCCTTTCGACTTTTTTTTAAATATACATAAATTAGATAAATTTAAATCATTTTCGGATTAAAAAAAAACTACAAAGAAATTTCATTGTGCGTTTTTAAATCTTTTAGCATACAGACCGTAAAATCTAGTTTCAGTGCAAATTATTCAATTTGAGTAAGTCGCTTGGTATTTGTTATTCCTATGTTCCCGTAACATGCAAATTCTGACTTTGACATGACGCTATGAGAAAACTATTGAGAGATAAAAAATTATTACGAGGGAGATTTGTAGTCACAAGTAACCTCTATACAACGAGCACTGTGCTGTGCAAATATAAAAAATACGAATTTTTGCCACGTGATCACCCTTAACGTACAAGGGAGCACCCAGAACTTTTGATCGGTGGTAGTTAGACAGGACCGTAGCTAGGATGTATGTGGAGGTGGAGGTGTGGGTGGGGTCACCCCTCCCTGGGAATGTTACGAAGGAACACCATTCATCCTTCCTCCAATAAAGAGGGAGTTCCGGTGGTCCTTCCTCCGTCGAAGTTAGTATTTCAATGTGCAAAATTATGCTATTCAAGCAGATTCCATAAGGTAAATGGAAAGTTTGGGAGTGGAGGTGAGGGTCCGGACCCCATGTACCATCCTTGTGAACTTTTTTTTCTATCGATGATTTGGATATTGCAGCATTATAGTTTTAAGTCCTAACAGTTAAATTTACGCAACTAATATAAGTTGACCGGTGATATTATCTTTGAGAAAAATAAGCATTAGACAAAAATGTTTCACACATTTTCTCTTTTTCAACTGAAACTCATTTTCTCTGAGTGCGCCAAAGTAACATAACAGAACAACGCGAAGAGAAGTTGACGTTGAAGAGTGTGGCAAGAAATGCGCCGTACACGGATGGTATCGCTGTGCCTAGCATGTGTGGCCGCTTCGTGCCTGAGGACGCCTCAAGGCCCTGGTTGGTGCGCGCGGCGACCCTGTTACGTCACGACGTAATTGCCGCGGCCCTGGCGCCGCCAACCTACGTCACGGGCTGTGAAGAAGATATTTTGATCGGCGCGTAAGGGCGCAGTCTTCCTCGGAGTTGTGGCATTGCAGGGATACGGATTTCTTTACAAGTTAAATTATATTCAGTGGTTTTAAGTCATCTTACACGATATCGTTTCAGGACAAAAATGCATTTTTTTGCGTTGCTACTCTACAGAAAATTAAAATATGGGGAAAAAGTTTATAAATTAATTTTTATTTTAACACGACAATTCAGAACGAAGTATGTGATAATTTTAACATCTGTAAACCCCTCGCGCAGAAATGATCGATTGTAAAATCATTTTCTAATCAAATCGCGAGTATTTTTGAAATTCTGTTATCATAGAGGCCTAGATATTATCACATTAAAAATTATAAAAATGACAGTTTTCAATTTTTGTAGAGTTTGTGGTTACAGTCCCTTATTTTTCTATAAAAAAAATAATTTTTTACTTGAAAGTAAAACATACTACAGCACAGTGCTGCATAAATATACGTCTACTGATAAAATATCTACTCGGCAAATATCTCACCAAATTTTGATGAGTAGTTCAGATTTTGTTGACTGTTGGGTATTCCAGTCGTCCGCTCGACATCGTACCTTTTCATAGCCGGCTCAAATGTAGAAAATGTGTTTTACATATTTTCGTAGAGTTCATTATTGTAGAGTACGGCCGCCGCGAATATTGACGTACTGTTTAATCCCTTTAAATTAAATAAAGAACTACTTGTTCTTCTATTGGTTTAAGTCTGTTCTTGGCGTTGTTTAAATCAAGCGGTGTTTTTGTTTTATATAACGCAGAAATAGTATTTTACAGTCCATTTTAAAAGGCAGCGTCACTATAATTAAATTACTAACAAAATGAAAACACTTTCTCGACTTCGGATTGCTCTGGTGAGTGCACTAGCAACTACGCCACCTAATGCCACGGGGAGACATACGTACCAAATTCCTGTGTAGTTCCGAACCATAGTTGTCCGTGCGTAACTACACAGGACTTTATATTTTGAGTTCTTAAATTCATTTCTTTGTGTACACTATATGCCAAGCTAATTTGCTAACAGAACAACTAAACCAAGGGCAACATTTAAATTACATTACGGAATGCGTAAAACTAATATTGTATTCAAACATGCTAGTTCAGGAATTTATGTAAGCCGTAAACACAGAGATAAAACTACTTTGTAGCATGTTTCGTAATATAATTTTAAAAAAATATATGTATTTTTTACCGTTACGAAACACATTTTAGCAAATGATTTTAAAAAAATTCTTCGTAAAACATACTGCGAAGTGGCCACGTAGTGGGAGAAATGGGCAACCGAAGAATGAAATAGTGGTTGGATGGATCGATTAGTGAAAAAATGGGTGCGGGGGGAGAGAAGTAAGGAAAAAGCAAGAGAGGCAATATAGAGGAAGGCAAATTCTACTAAATACAATATCTGCAATTTCTAAGAAATTGTACGAATTTGTGGACATACGATACTGATTATGTACTGTTGGCAACAAAAAATAACTGCCAAGCGAAACAATCTGGCAAAAATATATCGAAACAACAGGACCGATACGTTACTATTATGTAGTTCAGGATAAAGTGAGCACATTTCACACCCTAAGTTACATTTTTCCTTTAAGAGAATAAAAGTTTCCTGCCAATTTTTAAAATAATCAAATCATCCTATGTAACAATCAAAGTGCATAGAGTGTATCATACTCAAAGTTAACGTCTGGGGCCACGACATATAATATTTTTATATTATTATTCTTGACAAGATGCTCGTTAAAGAATGCTCACTTTACCGTGAACCACCAATAGTATTTATTTTTTCAAGAAATTTAATGAATTATGCAATTTTGTAAAAATTGTATCTTCATGTAAGACAACAAGAGAGGTGTAGAATTTTAGTCGCACTTCTCCATTTCACCTTTGTAAGCGTTAACTGCAAATTAAAACAGTTTCTAGCTTGGGCCACCACCAGTTTGGTCTGAGCGAGAGATTTTCGTCAGCGCTTAATAATGAGATCTTCAGCGCTGGTGAAGGGTGACATGAGGTGAGTATGGGGCGGCGCCGGAATGAAAGGACGGGAGAAGCGGGAGATCCCCAAGAAAACCCACCAACCAACGGCATCTTCCGGCTCGATTAACACAGCAAAAATCAGGGAATCGAACCCGGCTTGTTTTGGTGGGAGGAAATATCTAAAATCCTACACTGTAGAAAAACTTCCTCAAATGTTTAGGAAATTATTATCCCATACGCAGTATGGGACAGTTGCCATACTTCAGTCTTGTAAATTTGCAAACATTTACAAATGTTACAATACAAGTCTGGTAACTTTAGTATGCATTTGACTGTTTTATATTTAGGTTTAGGAGCGCTACCATGGATGTCTGGTAACTATTCTACCATACCTACTTTCTTAGCTTTCATATACGCACTTCTGGTAAATTCACAAACAATTTTTTAGAGTGTACTCCACATTCTAGGGCAGACATAACACTCAACCTACTTACTGTCCGTGCGCTAGCCCTGAGTCCCTGGCGTGTACACATTTTTCATTGTAAACTTCATGTACACTACAGTAACACAGTATCAAATACGTCCTAACTTACGACGCTACTACGGCTAGCATATGTGCGTCGCATGCTATTGGGTCTCGTTGTGTTGTTTAGATATTTACAGGCGAAAAACACACACCCGCCAGAGCTGGCGCGCGGACTGAACCAGGCTATTGAAATGAGCGAATTGTAAGGAGAAATCTGTTCACGACAGAAGCACATAAAAAAAAATCACAATTCGATTACTTACGCGACATTTCAAACAAGTTACTCCTTCCACGAAATCTGCGTGCAGGAGTTTACTTTTTCCTTGAGTCCAATTAGCGCGTGCGTATGGGAATTCACGCAGTTGTGACAGACACGTCGTGGATCATGGACATGTTGGTTCTCAGCGCGGTCTCGCTAATTCGACAGGCAAACATTTAGTTGCAAAAAAAACAGACTGAGGATATGGGTGTGGGGCTAGCATGCGACGTCCCGAACGAATTCCCCTGAAGACTGGCGTTTGGTTGGCCAGGGTCCATTCTTATCCCACCAATACTTTTACACGACCATAAGGGTGTGTAAGCGGTAAGGATGAGACACCACGCGTATCACCTTCACCCTGGCACAAGTCGCTGAAGTGGCGTGCAATCTTCTCGCTGACAACTCGCCTCTGTGAGACATCCAGCGATGACAAGTGTCATTTTATGGCGCAATATTAAAGGTAAAGATGAATACATACTTTCGTGCCTAGAAAGAACTACAAAAACAACAGTCGTCGCCATTTTTGACCGCTAGAAAGTGTGCTTTAAAGCGTAGCGGCGAACCAGAAGTGGATATAGCTACACACGTGTAACGTTCTTCGAATGCTATTACTAAGCAGACGTCACTCATGTGAGACGAGAAGTTTCCGAGTAGCACGCTGACCGGCGACCTGGATAGGCGGTCACCTTATTTTGACATTTCAACCATGTACGAGTGTCACTTAGGATTTTCTTTCGCGTCAGAATTGTAGTTTCCTTCTGATGAGTTTGGTTCATTTTGTGAAAGGAAACTGGCAAAAAACAAAATATTTCACCACCATTTATAAGCAGGAAAATCCCCTTGCCGAACATCCACGCTACGCTACGCTACGTCACGTCACGCCACGCCAGAAGAGTGCCATGAAATCACAATTTTATATTTTTATGAAATTAGTGTTAGTATTATAGACGATACTTATGAGGGCAGTCTCCTCTTACAAAACAATTTTAGCTCTCATAGTCTTTATCCATTGTGAATTTCTTCAGTTTAGTATATCGGTTGGTTTTAGTGTAGTCCTTAAAACGGAAACATGCGAATTTAGACTTTAACAAGCCATTACGCGAAAACTATGAGGGATAAAAAAATTTTATAAGAGTAAAATTTAGTCACATTTTTGTCTAAAATAAGAAAAAAAAATAATGTCTGGTACAAATATAGAAGTACTTCTACGACCGTGGTTTAGAGCCTTGCGTATAAAAGTTTTGCTGCTTCAGAGCCTTAAGGTCTCGCTGTAAACACGTAAGTAATTCTGTAGCCAGAATTCACCCTTAAATTTATACTAACCACGTGTCACTACCAATTACAGGGAAGCCTGTGTGAGTGCGAGACCTACTGAAGTCTGAGAAGTGGTGACGAATTTTCAGGTTAAACGGCGCGCATGTGAATTGCTGCTGCAAGGCGAGCTTGTGTTTGTTTAGCACTGTTTCGGGTTTGTTTCTCGCTTCCCTGACTCACTGTTAGCTAAAATATGAGCTGGCACACCACGTCATGTAAACCACGTGGTGGAGAGCGGCATGGGCCTCTAAAGCTCATATCTTTTTTTTTGTGGGGGGGGGGGAAGGCTGACATTTATTTAGTTGTTGAACATCCATCCCCAAAAGAATGCCGGAGGGGGGGGGGTTCCCTCGGGAAAAATTTCCAAGGTGAAAAATGGGGTTATTTAAGGATTTCTCATTCCTAAAATACGTTAATTATATAGGTGGTTGGAATAGTGATTTTCTTTGTCAGAAAAATTTTCAAGTGAACATATTTACAAAAAAAAACTGTTAACATACATGATGTGTGTCCCTATACACACAAAATAATTAATTAAAATACGATGAGAAACCTGAATGTTACACTTACAAGCTGCAGTAGTAGTAAGAACGTTCGACACATGTACACGAAAAAATAAATAATAAATAAAAATAAAACATGTGTTCACTGTCATAATATCTTACCTAATCACCCTAGTATAATTTTAAAAAATATATGTTCGAATCCTTCCAAAATAAGAGTAAAAATTTCACTGAATTTGAGCAGATAAACATTTACATAGAACATGTTTAAAAATTGGTAAATTTATACTACATTTGGCGTTGACATGGTACAGAAACTGCCCGCAATGAAAGAATGACGTAACGGAGGCAACCATACAAAACTGTAGAAATATTTTCTCGCAGATATTTTTAACAGAAAAATGTACAATTTTATATTTTCAAATTATTTAAAAAATCTTCTGTGATTAAGATCAACTCGACATAAACTTCACAAATCGTAACCGCCATTTAATTTTAAAAAATTACCTACCGATGTTAAATAATAATAATAATAATAATAATAGTAATAGTAATAATAATAATAACTTACAAATAAAGAAAACATGGTTTTCTGTTGGGAGTAATCATTTTCAAATAAAATATCAAAGTCAAGGATTGAAAAATACTTTACATAGGTGATCATAACAATGTTCTTGAGAAAACTTATGTGGGGTTAGCACACCATGTAGGTAATACTAATTTTATCTATTGTTTATCAACAGCATCTCAGTCATTGAGGAGAATCGTACAAAATACTCATACAAATGAGTCCTCTACTATAAACAGCCCTTAGATATGGACGAGTACCTACTATATAAACATGTTTTGACACAGTGTATGAAAACATATTTAGCTCACACACTTCCAAGCAATGCTTTTTTGTACTCCTTTCTTGAAACAAACACCTAAGCCACTTCGATGCTATGCCATCTGTTGGCATGAATTTAAGTTGTCTGTAGTCCATTCTCGATAAACTGGTGAGCGCTTGAGGTACCTATAATTTCGTCACTGTACACTTAGCAACACATTACAATACAAAATTACTTATCTAATTCTCCAGAAACTTTACTGGAAGCAAATAACCGAGCATTCGTGTGTGAAATGTTACACAAAGTTTTAATTCAAAAGTGCTAATATTGTCACGAATGGACTATATACGCCAATATGTGCAGCAAATGGGTTTTATGCATATTTTTAATTTATTACAACACAGGTTTTGTTAATGAGGTTATTGACAAAAGATGTTAGTGATCACAGAATTAGTGTGTTTCATACTACTAAGAAACTCAATATACAGGTTGTTCTTTAGCTTAAACTTTCTGAGATTATTCCTAATCAAAAATTAGGTATAGTTACGCAATGAAATTTTTGCCCGTAGCGCAATTTGTAAGGGAGACATTCACCCTTGAAAAATAAATTTCGAAAATGGTTTTGGCAAATTTTTTTGGAAACAAAATAGTGTTAACTTTCAATCTGTGCACAATGATAAGTGTTATAGAGATCTTCGACCAAATCCAGGAACTGCTCTTTAAAACTACCTTCATGATAATAACATGGGTGGCCACCCTCTTTGTTGTATGTGTAGTGTAGATAGGGATAATTCAGTACGAGGGGTTGGCAGCAGTGCCCTCCCACCAGTAGTCAACATGGCGAAACGTGGTTCGGGTACATAACAGTTTGGCGACGAGGAAAAGATCGTTTTTGCGTTGAAAATGGCGCAAATCGGCACGATAGGCGAATTTGTGCCGGAGAAGGAATCGTAACAGTCCTATCGCGAGCGAATCCAATTTTATTTCATCGCGAACATAATTGAGGATGGCGTGGCTAAACGGCCGGTTTTCTTCACTGTATGCGGGGCGAATCTCTACGGCCTTGTAACATCGTTGTTGTCACCAAGGTCCACGGATTCGGTGCCCTTGACAGACGTGTTCGCAGCACTTACGAATCATTACCACCCGAAGCCGGGCGAGATTGTGGAATATTTTTAATTTCTCAAGCGCGACCAGCGGTATGAAGAAACTATTGCCGTTTATGTGGCGGAACTGCGGCGGTTAAGTATAAACTGTAAGTTTCCAGACTTAGACCGCATGATACGGGACAGACTGGTTTGTGGAGTGAAATATATAGCTGTGCAGAAGGCCCTGCTTGATAAGGAAAAGTTAACCCTTCAAAAGGCGATAGACATCGCAATGGCAACCGAAGCAGCGGGAAGGGAAATTTCCGTAAATTTCCGGGCAATTTTATAGAAACGTCTGTTTAACTAACGGAAACATTATTTTGTAACACAGTTATACATAACTATGTTTCATTAATGAAACATATGTAAAACTGCGAGAAGAAACTAAATAAATAACCGAACGCATTATTGTGCCCGCATCCTAAAGAAGTCACATAAATATGCGAGTTTCCGTAAGTGCAGCTAGTTGCCTTCCGTAAATTAACGGACACTTCTGGAGAATTTTTTTACCAGCACTTCTCCGTAAAACAACGAAAATTATTTTTAACAGTGCCACCTAATGTTTGTGAGAGTTTTTAGCAACTATTGTTCAGTACTCCTTAGTAACGTACTAAAAATTCCACAGGCTTTCGGTACAACTTGAAATACTCTCATGTACACCGTTCTAGATTTTAACGGAAATGTACCGTTAATAAACGAAAATAGTGTCTTTAAAAGTAAAATACGGAAATGTCTATAGTAAATATGCATTACGGAATCATACGTAATATGTCCGTAAGTCTGCTGCGGACAGTTGCACGGAAAAATCGAAAAAAATATGGGTTAGACAGATGTAAATATTAAGGATATATTTTAATAACATCACCGGTAAATCTGCTAATATGTATAAATGCAATTGTAGCATTATATACATGTAAATATGGCACAGTTCCGTGTGATGAAACTGTTTTACGGAAACTTCTGTTGGATTAAGAACTAAGCTTCCGTGAATTCCCGGAGGTATCCGGAAAAATTTATACCGGAAATGCCGTAAATCGATGGAGAAACATGTTTACAGTGAGACTTGCGTGGCAGTTTGGAAGGGGAGGGAAGTGTCCTTAAAGTTATTGCCCAACAAGGCGGATGTGTTGGAGCCGCTACACCAGTTACTGGACAAACATGCCAAATGGTGCTGGAGGGAGGAGCACAGTATGGCATTTCGGGAGGCCAAGCAGCTGATTCAACCGGAACAGGTACTGGCCCATTATGACTTGAATAAACCGCTTGTCCTGACATGCTATGCGTCGAAGTACGGCATAGGAGCTGTACTAGCACATAATATGGGCGAGGGTACAGAGATCCCCTTAACGTTTGGCTTAAGAACTCAACAGAAAGGTGATCGCAATTATGCGCAGATAGGCAAGGAGGCATTGGCTGTAGTGTTAGGGGTAACGAAGTTCAAACAATATTTGATAGGTAGGAACTTCAAGGTGATAACAGATCATAAGCCACTCTTGCAGCTTATTCACCCAAAGAAGTCGATTCCAGAGACCATATCCCTCAGGCTGTTAAGATGGAGCCTAATGTTAGCCATGTATAACTTTGATCTATAATACAGGCCAGTTGCTCAGATACAACATGCTTACGCCCTTAGCAGACTGCCTCTCCCTAGTCCAGATGTATCAGGTACCAGCCCCAGCAGATATTCTGATGTTGGAAGTGGAAACGGAGGAGTTAGTGGATCCCACGAAGATAGCAGCAGGAACAGCGAATGACCCCCTACTGAACCAAGTCATGAAGCATACAAAGAATGGATGGCCAAACCACGTGGCAGAGGAAATGCAGCCTTATTTTGTACGCAGACAAGAAATTTCAATACACAAGGAGTGCTTACTGTGGGGAAATCGGGTGGTTATTCCGCCGTGGCTTCAGTTAGAGTTGAGCAGGTTACTTTATGCAAACCATTATGGGGTGGTACATATAAAGGCAACGACACGGAGTTTATTCTGGTGGCCAAAATTGGATGCTACCGTCGAACAGTTGGTGAAAGAATGCATAGTATGTCAGCAATGCCAAAATAATCCTCCAAAAGTAAAAACGAGCTCGTGGCGGCCACCAAAAAGACAGTGGTCAAGGTTACACGTGGATTTTTCGCGACATTTTCAAGGTATGACTCCTCATTGTGATTAATGCATTGTCTAAATGACCAGAGATAAGACGTGTTACAAGTGTTTCCACCAGCGCTGTACTTTATGAGCTTAGATACATTTTTAGCTGTCATGGATTGCCAGATGTCATTGTGGCAGACAATGGAACAGCGTTCAAATCACAGGAGATGGCAACATTTGATAAAAAAAATGGATTAGAACTTATATTTGCGCCTCCCTACCATCCATCGAGCAACGGACTAGTGGAGAGAACAGTGCAGACCATGAAACAACATTGCTCAAGAACTCGATGTTGAGCGCTGTCAAAAATCTCTCACTCGCTCACCTGGCATGTAGGCAAAAACTTCTATACCCGCAATGTAATCGCACACAGCACGCTTGTAAATGCATTTTGCACTTTTAAAAACGCATCCTGTGCTACAATTCCTTATAACCTTGTCACGCATTTCAATTACGTAAACCTCAACAAACTTACTTTTAAGCAACAACTCCATGCACTGGCATACCTATCACACACAATTTTTGGCAAGTTTCAAGTGCAAATTTCTTTAAAATGCAACAAAAATACGTGTGCTAACGATGCTACTGTAGCATCTGATTATTGTTATGATTTATTTCTTGTAAACGGTGAATTCTGGCGATTTTCAAAAAGTGTACCTTTAATGTTTTTTGTTATGCACTACTCAGAAAATTAACATGAAATGTTTGCCAAACCCAACGTCATAGTAGTTCTATTCAATAAGAGGATGATATTTTCACAAAGAGGAGATCTAAAGAGCGGCTTCTTGATGGGTTGGTCTCAATAACACTAAACATTGTGCACAGAATTGAAATTTAGCTCTTCGTCACTTCAAATATTTTGTCAAAATACGATTTAAAATTATATTTTCAAGTGTTAATTTCTGTGTTACGAATTGCACTAGACAAAATTTTCAGTGTGAAACTATTTCTCACTTGTAGTAAACAATCACGTCCCCAAGTTTGTAATATAAGTTAAGAAACAACCTGTATATATTGGAGGAGACGAAAAGAAGACGTTTCCTCCCCCGTCCCCACCAGTTGCGACGCCCATGGGTCCTCGCAAAATATTTTCTCTTGAATTAAATGGTTTCAACACGTACGCTCTTGAGTTACGAAGCAGTGGCGTAGCCAGGATTTGTGTAAGAGGGGGGTTTGAACACCGGCCGCCTCTTTAAAGCGGGGGTCCGGCGTTCCTCCCCTGAAAAATTTCAATTTCAAGGTGAAAAATTTCAATTTCAAGGTGAAAAATTGTGCTACTTTAGCAGTTTTTTGTAACGGAACATTGAACATCATATTGGTAAAAATATTTTTGTGTTTTATAATATGATTTTTTAAAAATTTTTGTTGCTGATTTAGTGGGGAGGAGTAGAATCCCCAACCCCCCTTGGCTACATCGCTCTTATGAAGGCCTTCCTTTGACTGATCTTTTCCTGTACCAAGGGAGGGAAAGACTTATTCAGTCGTGTGTTGCAGCAACCATAACTTTTTTATGTTACGTTAGCAGAACTGCGTGGATTGTCCGTGAGGTACCTTAGAGGATTTCTTTCTCCAAATACGGTTTCATTCTGAGAAAATATTATTCCACCTACGCAAATTTTTTCTTCTAGAGGTTATATTGTCGTAGAAACAATCAATATAGGCTGTTCACCGTATCGAATACTTAAGGGTACTGCCTACCACGCGCTTCAAATGAGTTGCAGTGTGTTCTTAAAATTGCTATTTTATAGAAACAATTCTAGCAGCGCCCGCTGCGCTAACGTACAAAAAGAAAACAAACCTCGGACAAGGTTGTAATATGGTTGTTTAGTTATTATGTTACGCACACTAAAAACACTGTTTCTAAGCTCTCCAACAAAGCTAAAAACTGCCTTTAGAGACCGCCATACTTCAAATGTACTTACCATACGCATGTGAGATATAGAAACTTACACTGAACTTTGCTACTGACTTTCCATGAATAAAATTATATGGTCTCCACTTGAAGTCCCATATTAAAAACTGACCGGAGAGAATCTCGTACGCTAATTCAGTGTTTTGCTCGTAGTGGCGAGAGAGAGTGAAAGAGATTCTGGTCAGCGCTTAAGGGCGCCACCTAACCGCGCGTGAGAGGCTCAAAAACGACGGAGCTGTAAGGTCGACCTCGAAGCGCGCATCAAATGCCGCGTTGCCTCAACGAGCCAAACGCTGAACTAGGGTGCGAGGTTTCCGCCGAACGGTTTTTACTACGGGACATTAAACGGTGACCATATAATTTTATTGGTGGAAAGTCTGTAGCTAAGTTCAGTTCAAGTCGCAATCAGAGTTTCACGTACATCCGGTTAGTACATTCTGAAGTACGGAAGTCTGAAAATGCCGTATTTAGCCGTGTTGGAGGGCTTAGAAACAGTGATTTAATAAGCGTGGCGTCTTAAACAATGAGGTTCCGACCTTGTCTGAAGTGTGTTTTCTTTTCGTATGTTGGCACAATGTGCACACGTGGAATAGTTTCGTAGAAAAAAACTGTTTACGAACATACTGCAATGCATCTGGAGCGTTGGGTAGGTGGCCACCTTAACATCGAGGGCTTCGGCGCAGGTGAGAGGCGGCATGAGGTGAGTATGGAGCAGCGCCGGAATGAAGGGGCGGGGGAAACGTGAGATCCCCGAGAAAACTCGTCGACCAACGGTATCGTCCGGCACTATTCTCTCACGTGAAAATCCGGGGACCGACCCCGCCGGAAATGGGAGGCGAATGGTCCGGCCATTCGGCCACCGCGGCTCGGCTCATAGTGGCGGTGCGGCATTTTTTGTGTGCTTTAAGGTCGCCCTTACAGCTCCGTCACTGTCGAACCTTTAATACGCGGGGAGACCGCGCCCTTAAGGGAATTTCAGAGCAGAAAAAAAAATTTTTATATTTGTATGAAACAGTGGTAGTTTTGTAGACGTTATTTGGGAGTATATTATCCTCTTACAAAAATTTATCTCAGCCAGTTTTCCCATAATGGCATTTCAAAGTCAAAATTTGCACGTTTTTTATACACCTCCCGAAAACCAGTCAACATCATGAAACAAAATAATTTACAGTGAAATTACATGTCACTGGCTAGGGCTTTATGTATATAGAAACCCATCCAAACATAGTTTTGTATTTTTTAACATCTGAAAGTTAGAATATTTTTTTGCTATATTTAGTATTCTTTTAATACAAAAATATTTTTTTGCGTTATTAAATCGTAAAGCGATGCGACATGTACTTTTACTGTGAATTATTTCATTTCATTTGGTTGATTGGATTTCGAGGGGTGTACGAACTAAAATCAGTGTGTTGAAACGTGCACACTGGTTTTTAGTTACATGGAAGTTTTCATATTAAAAATAGTATAGATGGCTGCAAAATGGCTGAAAGAAAACTTGCCCTGACTTATGTAGTTTAGTTAGCTCTCAGCTTCGAGAAGAGGCACCTGAAAAAGTTTTATTTTCTTCGAGAAACATAGCCCAATATTGTTTTAATAGGCTATACTAAATCGGGCCATGTGGCTATTTTGGAATAACATTCCAGACTGGGTTTGCTCAGACTGGAACCAACATGGAGCGAAACTATACAGTAAACATGGATAAATTATAGTTTGTATTGGCTAATAAAAATGTAAGCAGAAATTGTTCAGACAAACTATTATTCTGACGAGAAAAGAAAGATGAATCGTAGTAGGCCTACGTCTGCTCATAACAGAATCGTATAAAGTAAAATGCAAATATCTACATGCCAATCACAACAGTGAAAATCATTACAAAGGGGCGTAATAAAACATATAAAAAACTAAATGCTCAAACTAACGGCCGTCCACCCAATATCAGCTACTAAAGGTTAAGTGATTGTTAGTCGTAAAAAAATTTTCAAAGGTAGTGAACCCAAAATTTCAGAAGAGGTCGCAAATTAAAAACTTCGGTAATTAATACTATCTTCGAAGATGGCGTAAACGTAAAGAAAATTTATAAGAGGAAATACGAATGCTTTCAAAAGCCACAGAATAACTTCAAGGTTTATTTATTGACGAAAGTTAATCTATAATTTCCAAGTCCGATGAGAAGACTGAATGAAACTCTTCAAACTTTGAGGAGGTTCGATACAAGTGAGATGCAGGTGAAAATGGTATGGAGAACTTGTATCCAAATAATTGTATCATTCTTCAATAGGTAGATTCTTAAAAGATAATCTTATTTAAACAGGTGGAATTGACAATTATGTTCACAGTGCCAGGATACGGCTGCTGTACAACAACTCACATAACATGCAAACCTTACCCAAATTAACGGACATAAACTTGATCGAGAAATTGTGGGATGTTCTGGAATAAAACATTCGTTAAAACACTAATACATTATCAATAGGTCTAACTATTTAACACAGCAATGTTTTAAAGCAACTAAAATTTCCAAGAAACATGACAATTTTTTTAAGAAAACGCAAAGTTTGATTAAACGATAATATGTCATTCTAAATGCCGAAGATTATTGTACTCAAATACCAGGAAGACGGCGCAGACAATGACTTCTGAGTTGCTTTAAGAAATCTGTCAATTTGTTTTGGTTCGTTTCGTTAATTTCAAAAATTAAAATGTGAATTATTTGGTTTGCATTTGGTATAACATATATGAACTAGCAGAAATGTGTGCCACCATGCCTTAACCTACCTTTTTTCTCAATTAATACAATGGTTATGATTTGGTTAAATTGCTTCAAAAGTACGCCATGCATATATAGTTTAACTGTCGCGAGTGAGCGAAGCGGCGAAAACTAGCACGTTTTAGTGGTGCGTTGAGTGAGTCGGCAAATAAATTATTTCGCATCAGAGGGGAATATGATTCTTTCAGGGAAAAATAATGATTTCAGGGGAATATTCACACAAGATTGCCTATTGGGGCCCCTTCTTGACCACCAGATGAGGTCATTTCGCATATCGCTTGTGTTGTTATCCTTGAAATGATGACAATCATGTGTCTTCTGGGCACGAAACGTTTCTTACGGACATTGTGTCTTCGGCCATTGCTAAAAAATATTCAGCCCTTTTAAAATTACATGTTTAGGTGGTTTTGGGCCAGCAACACAAACACAGTAAAATATACGGCGGGCCGGTCCTGCTTCGAGCACGCAGTACGCGACACAGGCAGCGCGCGCCGACACACACACGAAGCCCGCAGAACGTCCTTGCAGTCGCTTAGCGCATGTATCTCTGGTGAAAGTATGTGTGTATGTGTGCGTGTGTGTACGCGAGACCAAGTCGCCCTTGAGGATAGCTTGATGGCAGGTCGGTGTACTAGTCTACAGGTTTTCCCTCACGTCACATGGGCCCGGCAGAACACAGTGGAGCGGGCCAAGCTTGTAACAGAAGGTAAACAAGAGCCGAGTGGGCAAGTCCGCCTCACGGAGACGACAGACGTCACCAGGATGACAGGGTAGAAGATAACGGAGCAGAATGGGGGTCGAGGGTATGTGTTTACCCGCAGTGATTCAAGTTTGTGTGTATTCAGTGGTGATACTAAGGAGAGTGACGGGATGCCACCACTCTGGGATTTACGCTGTTCGTTTATGCAAATTAAGTGTCTCTACAAGCCAAATGAATCAACACGGTGACGTGATTCACCGAGTCATAAGACAGGTTTGTCCCCAACCATCAGCGGTTAGGTTCCACTTCTCACGAGGGTGGTGAAGCGCTTGTATTGGCTACTAGAATGGCAAATGAGATTTAAAAAATCTGACATCTGTTATTTTGTTTTACTGTTTCTCGTTAAAATGCATATTTTCGACAGAGATTATGACTAGGTTTGTCTAATGTGTATGCGCGAAATGTTTGTGTGGAAGTCCTGCTCACGACACCCAGCGATCATACACAACGAACGTTGTATTTCGGACAATGATGATATCACCTCAAGCCAACATATACCAGCACACAGAACTAAATTTACATTTTCGCTGTTAACAGTAAGACGCAGATAAATGTTTCTTCTGTATAAAGAAAACTACAAGGCTACAATCGCGGTAAGTGGAACATACGTGCTTGTGTACGAAATAATATGTAAACATAAAGTACAATTTACAAAAATACTTCAATCACATCAAGTCACAATGTTTTGTCGCACTCTTGCTTTTGTTATCGTCGTAGATGTCCAGTAAGAATGAAGCGTTTATTTGAACTGATACGCATAAACAACATGAACATGAACTATGTAGTCACTTTTCTCTCATTACACAGTACTGAAAATATCATGAAACGGTAAATAACGTTTAATATGGTGATAAGCTCACATATCTTGAGAGGGAACCCCAAAGCAAGCAAAGCATTTTGAAACCATGGCACGTTTCACCGAATATTGAGCATCTTTTAATAGCTCAAAGAACGCTTACACAAAGAAAACAATTAGAAAAAACCAAACTGATACTGCGAAAGTACAAGTATTTTAAATTTCGTTTTGTCATGTTTCATTTGCAGATTGAATTAGATTGCTATCTTTCCTAAAGTTCCTTTTCCGGTAATATTTTACACAATCATTAATTTTTAACCATTAACGTTATTGACTACTAGCGCTACTAACTGAAGACAATTTTCGTCTAGATCTCAAAGAATTGCAGTGCAAATATCTGGTATAAAATAAAACTTACGCACTGTGCAGATCCGCTGTAATTAGGATACAAGAATGGGTACGGTTTTGTTTTAAATTTAAGTTAATTATCTGGGAAAGAGTTCTGCTGATAACACTAACATTTTAATACGCAGCGAGAACAGTGGTTCCTGCGTTTGGGAAATAAATAAAACACTTTCTCAAATGAATTAATGGTTTATAGTTCTTAAGTTAATACTTAGTGATGAAAAAACTAACTTAATTAAGTTTTACTTAAAAATAAAACCAAATGATTCGTAAGGTAAAATTACAACGCAGAAAACTGGTTACACTCACAAAAACTAAATTTTTAGGTGTTAGTATTGATGAATCTCAAAGCTAGAATCAGCACGTGTGACAGTTAATAAAATAATTAATTATATATTGTTATTTTACACTGATCTTATCTAACCATGCAGTTTAAAATGTTTAAGGAATGCTTATTATGCATATGTGCACTCTACCATATGAAGGCCTATAGCAGAACTCATTTGAATGAAGTTTTAGTACTTAAAAAACGCGCAGTTCGTATTATGTTAGAAATTAATATACTTCTAACACCTTGCATTCATATTTATAGTTAATTTTTATTTAAGAGACAGTTAAATAGTATGGGTTTACAATTAAATTCTCAACTACATAAACATAACACATGGTTTAAGATAATATTAATTAATTACAAATTAAGAACACTATTAAATCTTTAAATTATTGTGGTGTTAAGATTTACAATCATCTACCTTAAAAATTCAAAGAAATAGAAAATTTTAAAACATTTCGACGTACTGTTTTTAAACTTTTGATTGATGCGTTATTGTTATGATGAATACTTTAATAACTTTCAACTTTCAAGTTCCTGGGATTCCGCTCCCACGTATCGATGGACAGGAAATTTAATGAAGGACCTAGAGATTAGGCCAAGGAGAACAGGTCCGGTTCATTTTGGTGACGTACATATTTAACAGAAGTCCTCTGAACAAGTTTTGTATACATTTTTCAGTAATTTGTTAAACATTTTCAATGCCTCCAGTTTTTTCCTTCAGAAATAAGTGATATAGTTACCAGTTTTGTAACTTCAAAATAAAAGTAGAGGATACATATACATACGAAATATTTACTGTTGATAAAGAAGTCACAAAATTTGCACTTTCCAATTCATAATGTTACACAAGGTTACGTACTCGCTACTGAATTCCAGCATTTGAATAACTCATTACTTTGACTTAACATTTTGTAATTTAATGTTTGAAATGCACAAAAAGCTATAACAGCCCAATTTTAATTGCAGACACGAATATACTATTTTATCTTACACTTATAAAGACATACGAAAGTTACGTTTTTGTGATTATAAATTTGATGAAATTAACTAAACACAATTTTTAGCTAAAAAATTATCCACACGTCTGAAATAATACTTTAACGGACTAGACGTCAACTTGAAAATTTCGAGCTTTCTAAATCCCTTCTGTAGCAACGAAATACGACACAGGGAATTAGAATTACTAAACACGTAGTAATATTTATCTTATATCTGACTACATTATCATGTATACGTTTGAGATAACTAAATTCGTTTACGTTAGACGATAAAAACGACACTATTGTAACATACCAAACATAGTTGTATATATTGCGCATACTACTACATAATGTTATTTAGATTCCGTAAGTAGCGTTGACACCACCGGGAATGCAATCTGGATCGCTATGGTGGGAGGCGAGAGATCTGATCACTACACCGTAGTACTTTCTGTCAAAGATGATTTCGAAATATTTCTTCTTATTACCCCGCACGGAGTTTAAAACATTACAATAAGTATTTGGTAGTTACACAACATAATTTTCAATTTACAATAACTTTGATCAGATGCTTTTTTTTAACTTGCTTACTGTGCACGACAATCTCACACCTTACAGCGATAACCGACACGTACACTAGTTATAGTGCGAAATTAATAGTTTTACAGCTCTGTATTTACTTGTTGCTTAAGACCGCCGTACAATAACACGTATTAATTTTGGGAAACGAAATTTTGTTCGCTTCAGTTTTTGGAACTGTACTTCCAACGTTAACAATATTTAAGTAACGCGGAAAAAGATATTTCCCACCGAATACGTGTCCGCTTTCATGGCAGAAGGCAAAGCGTTCGTGAAATGTTAATTTTTGAAGCATGTGGTAAACTATTCTTTGAAATAATTCATATTTACCAAGCTGAATTAAACAGCAGAATTGATTTTAGATATTTATTGGCTCACAGTTATGTAAGAACGTAGACGTCGTTTTCTTAATCGTCTATCATGTTTTTCCTTGTAACGAAAAAATGTTGTGTACAATCTAGCACAAAATTGCGAACACATCTTTAACTCACAATATTCTGCTTGCAGATATAAATAGCATGGGTATGATAAAACTTTAAACTGTACATAGTTACTAGATCACAGGCAAAGATTTCGTACCAGTAGCACGTTTTTGTTAACTGCAGCTACAATGAGAACTTTGTGATGCATAATCAAGTACGGAAGTGTTTGAAATTGTCCTCGTAATTTGCAGCTGTACAATATTCTACAGAATACGCCAGTAAAAAGTGCTCATGAATCAAGAGCACTAAAAATACTGTTTTCGAAAATATTGTAACTAGTTATGTTGTATTACTACTAATTTCGTTTTAATGTAGATTTCCATGTACGTAAGGCTGCCATATAAAACCACGTTTAAAAGGTCAAGGATGAATGTTAGAATAGTCATCGTTATCGTGTCACTACAGCTTCAGGAAATTCTACCGACGAACAGAAATTCTTAGAAATGAGATGACGCAGTTTTATTGTACCATCATTTCAAGGACGTAGCAGTTCACCTGACTTTAGTTCCAACAGTTTACAAAGAATAAAATAATTAATTTCTGATAAGCATATAAAACGTAGAATTAAAAATAATTAGATACACATCGCCTATCACAAAATATATTTTAGAAACCAAGAGAACGAGAGAGATGATGTGTTAAATATGTCAAGAGAACTGCTCGGTTAAAGTAACTATTTCAAAATTCACATATAATATATTTGACACAGAGTACCGTTCAACGCTTGCGTTACAGTAGGCTACTTGCAAACTTATCGCTTACAGAAAACTTCAGAATAAAACTTAATCTTGCCAGTTAGCAAAAAATACATTGAATTAATTGAACTCAGCTCTAATCCACTTTATTACCGATTCGTTATCTCGAGTTCTATACAGTATCAGCAGCAATGCATACGAACCCTGCCTTTGCGACCGCAATCGATTAACTGCTAATAAATATGCAATTTGCACAGTATAATTGCGCCAAGAGGCTTCTTAGGGCAAACTTGCAATGCAAGTACTTAGATGGACAGTGATCATACTAGACAAATAGCATTTAAAGTGTTTTTTCTCTCGTAACAGTGAGCGTCCACTGAATGTCACTATCAGAAATGTTGCACAGAACCCTTGAGCACCAGTCGCTCACCAAGGCGAATTCGATTTTGTATAGATTACCGGCGTAGCAACTTCCAAATCGATGGCTAGGACTAAATCTATTCGAGTCTTGATAACAACTGGTCTGCCGTATATTCCAACCAAAGTTGCATTTCACATTGATTGCAAGGAACATGTTGTAATATGTATACTTATACATATTTCATTTTAATAACCGATTTCTGGTTATCATAAAAATGTTAAATATCGCATATTTTACGGTTTGAAAGTGTTTCGTTGAAAGTCGTGCATTTGTGTACGCTGGGCTAAGTTTCATTTCCAACGAACACACAGTATGCAAGAAAACCTATTACAACTTCGAGAAAAATTTTCGTCATTTTAATAACGTCATTATAGATATTAGATATTTCATAGAGCATTCAATGTTAATTAATTTTACTAAGTTAACATTTTAAAGGAAACTTTCTTCAGATACAACAGTGAACTACTTTATTATTAGATTTACAGTTGAACGTTTGCAAAACACATTAAACGTCCGGTAAATAAGAATTAAGTTGAATTAAACTGGGTTAACATATTTTCAAAATACTCACTTTAAATTTAAAAAAAATACTCCTCCTGAGTTATATTAGAGAGAGACATACAGGTAGAGAGTAGACCGGTAGAGAGACAGACAGGTAAAGAGTAGACAGGCAGAAGACAGCCAAATAAATTTCGGAAGCCATACTTCACAGGTGAAATTCAGTTTATGTTCGTCATTGGGAGTGTCTTAGCACGAACACAAGTTTGTTGGCTCAGCACTTCTATTAAACAGTGAAAACACGTCCCTTACTTAGCAACAGATTTGGATCGCTGTTTGGACTAAGCACTTGTGGACTTGATTTGAGCTGACTGACTAGCAGGCCGATATTAACTTCCAGTGCAATAACAAACAATGAAATGTACTACTGTTCACTACGGGAATAGTCATGCCACCTACAGCTCAGCATGGGTGAGTGTTCGATCAAATGTCCTCTCCGTTTATCACAGTTTTTGCCTCTACTTATCCCAGTACCCTTCAAATTATTCCCAAGAATTTCAGAAAATTCGGGTTATCCCTGCCCCGCATTGGAGCGATAGTGGGTTTGATTGCTAACTTTTCCACGCCTATTGTAAGAGAAAGTTTGAACAATTTTCCAAAACTTGCCAATTAGATGTTCCCGAAACACCTCGACACACAAAAAGGAAAGTATTGGTAAATATTATTTGAATTCGTTATACTTAGTTATGAAATTAAGTTTTCGGTTAAGAGCCAGCGGCCCGTAGACAACACATATTTTAGGAAAGCCTAAAATTTCCTCAGTTACTCTATTGTACCTACCAACCATGAGACGAAGGCTAGCTAAGCCCGGTCGCGATAGTTTCAGCGTCACTCATGTGTGACAGGTGACATAATTTTAGGCTTTCCTAAAATATATGTTGTCTGCGAGCCCCTGTCTCTTAAGACTATGAATATTGAACAATTTTATTCAAATAACAGTGTAAATTAATTTACTCGCTTAAGTGTGCACTGTTCGTTAAAATTAGGAGCGTTTGTGATGTTACTTATAAAAATACGTTACATACTGTATAATTCTTGTTGTGCATTGTAAATGGTGGAAAGACGTTAGACAGTCAGAATAACTAACGCAAACGAATGCGGTGCAATAGAACACGATAACATTAATAGTTTTAACTGTAATAAATTTAACTGGGCGATTGTGTGAACCTGCAAGTTGTGAAAGAGCATTAGAACATAAAATGTCACCCTCTCATCTTTGGCAGCAAGGGATCCGTAATCATAGGTGGTTGCGGGATTTAAATAATGGAAGCTTCGGATTAACAGAAATATTTATTTTCAAAACCACCTGACTGCATCATGTAGCGATAACAAGAACAGTAACTGCTTGACACATAACCAAAATTAAATGCATGCTTCGGGGCGTGCGTCGAACGTGACGTATTAAAAGTAGGTATTTTACTACGTGGTTATGTATGAATCCGATTGCTTAAAACTTAGCCAACAAACATCACAAGTGTGAATGTTAGTATAAGGCCACTAGCAAAACTAACAACGCTCGTATTTCCCAAATACATGATTGAGTAGTTGGATACGGAAAGTATCTTTCATATGCATAGACATAATTTAATAATATATCCTAAATAAAATATAAATAAACTGTTTAATCTGTTTCCAATAACTTATGTATTTAGACACATAGAAAAAAAGATCTATAACCACTTGCAAATAACATATGTACAATTTAATACTTTTTCTGGTTACGTTCGTCTACAATTATGACTTGTGATCCATTTTGCTGCTGAATCTCTGAATGTTTGTATTTTTGACCAATGACGACGTCCGATTTGCTCACATCTCTTAGACGCACAAAATGCTTTTATTTCGACAGGTTTGCAGCGAAGTCATTCTTTCTCCAGTTCACATTGCATTCATTTTATCAGATTAAAACCAGGCAACGTCGTGTAGTTTCGAGAGTGCAAGATGTTTGAGAATTGAGAAAAGTTTAACATGATACTTGTTATCTTAAAGGACAGTCGTACTCCACGTTTGTGTGTACTTTCCAAGGACGTTCTAAATGCGTTATAATGTGCGGGAACATAAGTTTTTTACGAAACTATTACACATTTTCCCATTGTGTCAATGTACTGAAAGAAAACACATTTCAGATAAGGACGGAATGTATAGGTCAACAGATATCGTGTTCACTAAAACCACTGTTTCGAAATGTTCCAACATAGCCAGGATCAGCCTTTAGAAACTGGCATACTTCAGATGTACTAACCGCATTTATGTGAAACTCTGAATCGTGCACTGAACTTGGCTACAGGCGGTTTCTCACTGCTTTAGGTCCCATAGTAAAATGGATCGGCGGGAATCTTCCATGCTATTTTAGCGCTTGACTAGTGGCGATGAGGCAATTTATGAGTGTTTGAAGGTCGCCCTTATATTTCCGTCGTTTCTGAGCCTCTAACACGCAAAATTGCTCAAGGTAGGAGGTGCCTTTAAGATAAGTGATAAGTACAGACATACAATTATACTAGGTCATAATGCAGTCGCATCAGTGATATCCACCTCATTAGCAATCATACAACCCCCAACCTTAACAGAGATCTCTTCTTGTTGCAGAGTTTCAGGTAAGGTGTGTTCTGTTTCTTGAAAACTTTTTCTTCTAAACATGGCGATGCCCATCACTTCCATACATGTTTATCTTAAATATGTCGAATAAATATCTTCTTGTTAAAATCCACAATAATTTTGGTCGTTGGTACTTGTGTGTTTCAGATATACGTTTCTGTCTTGTAGTCAGTCACACATTAGGCCTATTCAGAAAGCAAAATATTTTAATTTTAGTTCAGACTGCTTATGGTGTAACGCACTGTAGAAGTGCTGAGCGAATAAGATAACCATTTAGCACTTGTCTTGGGCTTTTATTCTCAAATCCAATAGTGTAACTTTGACAACGCGCAGACAGATTCATTTGGATGACTTAATCGGGGTTTATATCTGAGTAAATAAATGTTCTGTTTCATTCTCATTCCGTCTACTTACACAACAGTCGGTGGCGCATCCTTGGTCATGTTGCCTATTAAAAAGTTTTTACCTACTTTACTCCGTACCAGTTTCGAATAAGGCTTTCCAAATACTTATTACGTGCCCACGTTAGGCAGTCATTCTATTTTCAATTGCTTGCACATAACATGCGATGAAATAAAACCGTAAAGAGGGTAACACAGATCATTGTTTTATCACAATAAGGTGAAATTGTCACACTTGGGACAAATTTTGCGTACGATGTAGCTATGTTCCTCTCTTCTTTGAAGGTAGTAGAAGGAAAATGCCGGTCCGGGCGCAGCGGCTGGCGGCTGAGGTTGTGAGGTTGACCTTGACCTTTGACCCCATGACCTTGACCTTTGACCCCTGTAACCCGGCGCCATCTTGTTTCAGGCCGCCATCTTGTTTCCGGCCGCCATCTTGTTTCCGGCCGCCATCTTGTTGCCGCCCGCCATCTTGTTTCCGACCGC
>PNEQ01067548.1:0-31128 GCA_003012365.1 Medauroidea extradentata | reverse complement strand
AAAGTTAATTAACGTGTCTGTGACACAGGAGTAATTGTGTACATAACTAATTGTGTTGTGAGAGTTCTAGTTGATTACTGTTTTGTGTATTTCGTAGCTTTGTGAGCTATTAAATCCAGTACTTAATTTAACTCTTTTATTTGTAATTATAAGACCTCTATCCCAAAGAACTCATGGGAATTGCCCACATATAAAGTTTGTGCTCTCAAACTTGTAACAATACGTTTAACGTCGGACGTTACGAATAAAGAAAATATTAGTTATCATTTAATTGCTGAAAATTATAACTTTACAACTAAATTTAAACTAGGTAGAAAAATATACGTACTTAATGCTTATTAAAGCGTAATACTGAAATTTGCCTGGAAATTAAATAAAGGGAAATAAAACCACTTTCAGTGCTAATAATAAAATTTTAAACTACGTTTTGTATCATGAAAAGTTTAGTAAAATAACATGACATTTAGTGTGTAGGAAATTTTTTTAACTGTTTTAAATTAAAATTTTTCTTTCTTAAATTATTTTTCGAGACAATATGTGAACACCCATTATGTGACTTCACCGGCCGCTACTGGATCCTACTAAAGTATTTTATTATCAGTGTACAGTACATACGTAGACGTGGTGTTAAATTGGCTTACATGAAAAAAAAAAACTGACACATTGTTAAGCTGCAAGTAGTGCCTTCTGTGGTTACCTGCGGGTAGTTACGTGTCCTGGAAACAAAATTGGTCGTTGCAGCTGCATTCCTGAGGTGCTTGTGAGGATTTTAGAAGTTCTTCCACTATTACAGGACGCTCGCTACAGAACACTTTGTTTTATGCCGTATCATAATGAGGGAGTGAATGGAAATAAAAGCTTTACATTTGACCTATCAGTATTTGCCTAAATTAAAAAATACTGTAATAAGATTTTCATTTCAACAAAATTATTATTAATTTTTTAAAGGGCCCTACGGGATATTCTTTAATAATTAGATTCCACGTTACTGGTGAACATCTCCTTCATTGTCGTAAGAAATAACGATTTTAATACTTTCCATTTTGTAGTCGCCATAAAAATATGTTCTAAGGTAGTTAAATAAAAACAATCAGTATTAAAAACTTTAAATTTCACGAGCTGCAACTTAAAATATGTTTATATTAACTGTGCATTATATCACAACTTTAAAGAGAACATATGTCGTTTGCAATTCAATTATCCATTTAAGACACTCAAAATGGATGGTGTCAGAGGGGCCAGACCTCTCGCCGCCCACCTAGGCGATCCGGGTTCGATCCCCGGTGTGTCTCACGTCATTCATTCCTCGGGCCGGACGGCGACAGACCTCTCTCGCTATAGTCGTCGGCCTTCTGCAACAGAATATTTAGAAATACAGAAGTGAATTACCCGGTAGGAAGTTGGACTCGGTAACACACGCCAGCGAAATGACTTCGCTGGCCAGTAACGTGGAGGAAACGCCTAAGCGTAAGGCCACTGCCCTGCTAGCCGGAAGGCAAGCCAATAGGAAACATGCAGTAACATGCAGGAGCCAAACAGATAAGGGTCAGGTATCTAAGTCTGTGCTTCTGTCACGCACAATGTGAACCTACCCGAAGGCGAGAGCATGCTATATATTTTCAAGATGGACGTATGACTGCCGTACATTGGAACATGGCCGTATCCAGGAGGGGGGTATGAGGTTCAGCCCTCTCCCCCTAAAATCCTAAAATTTATAATTGATTATAAAAGTAAACAACGGAGTTGAGGTACATTTTATTCACATTGCTTAAGCAGCTTGAATTTGTAGTACCGATGTAGTAAGAAGGAACATAAATAATACCAATATTTCTTCTTTGTTTGCATTTCAAAATAAGTATAGTCTATATGAGAATAATGAATTTGAACAGAGAATGTAAATTGATTCATATAATATTATAGTCTCTTGCCATTTCTGATTCGAATGCAGGGCGCAATTCTAACGCGTTGGACAAATCAGTTTGTTGAAGATGTTCAAGTTGTGAAAATTTACAATTTTATATTTGAATGAAATATATATTCGTTTTACAGGCGTTACATGAGAGTACATTTTCCTCTTACAAAAAAATCAGCGTAGCAAGTTTTTCCATGGTGACATTTCAAAGCCGAAATTTGCATGTTTTGACGTAATACAAGTCTTGAAAACTAATAAACGTAATGAAATGAAATAAATCACATAATAACTACATGCTCCGAACTACTGATTGGTGTATGTGAAAATACACTGCAAATAATTTTTGTATTAAAAAAATTCTAACATTTACTTTTGAAATGCCATTGAGGGAAAACTGACTGATCTTTTTTTTTTTTCGTAAGTAATGTATACAAAACTTGCCGCATTTTATAGAAAAATAAAATTATTATTTTTCTCCTCTTGAATGCCTTTAATTGTTGTTGTACATCGGAGAGTTAACGTCTCATTCCAAACTCCCCCCCTCCAAATCATATTGTGGGTACGGCCATGCATTGGAAACATTGCGACACCACCCAGCATTGTGCCGACACCCAGGGCAATCAGCATGCACGCGAGCCCATCCAGTCAATCCATGCATATGTATGCGAGGTGAAAGCCGAAATCTTGGACTGCGCAATTCGCACATTCACCACGGCAGGCGAGAGCCAGAGCTTTAGCGTGCATTGTCTCGGGGTTTTTACTGCGGACGAGAGCGCGAAACGTTTCGCAATGTGCTCCTCCTGGCAAGCAAGCACTTGGGTGAGCCGACTTTCAGTTTTGTATTCTGTCGTGAGAGAAGATAAGTGGCTTTCGTATGATTGTAGGTGGTGATTTATCGCGAAAATTAAATTGACAGAGTCCTACGCAGCAGGCGCTAAGATGCCGCATCTGAGGGTACGGGAACAGACAGTTGTTAAGATCTAGACCACGGTCTTATAATTATAGGTCTGGACACTAGCCTTTCCAACAATGCTATTGAGTTGACCCCTTTATGACTGAAAGTGCCACTAGCAATGAAGTGTTGTTTTAACACTGCAATATAGGATCGTACTCATGGAGGTATTAGTCTATGGAGTAGCATCTGCCGTACATTTCAATGGTAATCGTGTGAAGTCGATCATTTTAGAACATTTTCAAACTGCGCATGTGCAGGACGTTATTTATCATGAGTCGCCATATTTTGGGTGGCAAAACAATAGCAGAAAGAAATGTAATTATGTAATTTTTTACAAAAATTCGCGCAAATTCTCTATTTGAATCGTACACATAAGTTCACAATTGCTTCAGAAATATAAAAAAAACGAATTAGCTCTCGCTGTGTGTATGTACTTTATAAACTTGATGAATTTAAATAAAAGTTTCTTACCTGTACAAAAATAATCCTCCGCAACGATCGAATTTGTTTGTAAGGCCAAGAGCTGAACAAACTTTCACTATAATGAGTAGTTAACAAAAAACTATAACATTTTCATTCAGCTCAATGCTATGTTTACATGGTTTGCCACCACTAGCTCTATCCTTGTCTTTAAACGTCGTCTGTTGGCTGGCTTCAAATTTGCTCGAAGGCTTCCACTCCATATACTAATACCTCCATGGTCGTACTACCACATCTCCTAGCAGTTCCGACACGTGCTTGCTCCTTGTAGATCCATTTACACAATGTTTAATACAACACCAGTGTGCCAATCAGTCATACGAGGGTGAATTTTCAATTCCAAGTGTCCAGATCTGTACCTCTATGGCCGTGATCTAGACTGTCTAGTGCGTCAACAACCGTGTTGCCTTGCTTCGCGCGTTGGCTTTTTCCTATGGGACTTCAAGCGGTGACACTACTTCCTTTATTTACGGAAAGAGCGTAGTAAAGTCCAGTGTGTGCTTCTCTATTTCTGTTTTACGATTGCAGCTGGTAGTTTTTATGAGTAGAGACCTGAAAAATTCGCGCTTTCTTTCAGGCACAAGCTGGAATTTCAGCAACTGTAAGTTCGTGCTACTTTGGCCGTTGACTAAGTTGACACCGCCTTGAAGTCGATGAGCCAATACTATAAATTTAACCAATTGCGGGCCTATTTTACTGTGTCAGAGAGCAGACAGCGAACATCGGATGTCTGCTTGAGTATAGGCAGTTCAGCATAAAGTAAGCACTCATAAAAGACCTGCTAAATTTCTATTTGCGGCCATATCGTATCTTAACGAAAGGAAATGTCTTGCCTCTCTGGACGTGTCACTTAATATTTGCGCGTTTAAGATCAATTGTGCAGTCGGTAGGAACCTATATAGTTTGATAAAAGACAAAATTTATTAATTATAAAAACACAAGTGTGGTGATTTCATTTGATTATATTTCAGTATTGTTGTACTTAAACAGGAAAATACACGGAACTACTCACCAATTCGCTGCCAACCATACAAACAGTAAGGTAACAATTGTTGATGTTAAATTAAATGCAGGAACGACTAGTGATTTTTTTCAAAGGTTAAATCTTTAGTATTCACTTTATCCCGAACGACCTATACACATATATTCTTGAAGGCTAGCCTACAGGTCTCTAGTTATGAGACAGCAGTCTGAAAAATACCGTTTTCAGCCATTTTTAGGTGCAACTGCTTATCTAGAAATCAAAAATAGAGAAGCATAGTTTTGAATGTGTTTTCTATTCACAGATAAATACATCGAACACGTGATTAGCAGTATTTCTTGAAAAACTCTTTTTTCCTAACACTCTGCAACAATTTTAATGCGCCAGCTGTACAGGGCTGAAAAAAAAAACCTGCAGTTTCTTGCAACATACATTGTTAGTAGGAACACGAACTTTTCGCGGTAAAGAACTCTTCTTCATGGTTATTGGCAGCGTGTGTTTGTTCAGACATTTCTCTCATTTTACCGCACCAATCAGAATAAGACAATTGTGACACCATGCATAGGGCCCCGATAGTTTTCGCGAAAAGATTTTTTCCCCACTTTGTTTTAGTGTCTTACGTGCACACCTGCAGCTCAACTTCATGATTATTGACAGAGTGTTTTTGTGTAGAGTTATTATTAGGGGCAGGAAAATTTCGCAAATTCAATGACCTGCATGTTAGAATCAACTATCCTATACATATTCAAGAAGCGAACATATGTAGAGGTACGTCAATTTCGCGGATTCATCTGGCAGTAGCCTAGATTGCTCAGTCCTGTACACGTTCTTGATACAGTCGATTATTCATTGGCTTACAACATTGCAAGCGATAGCTCTATGAATCATTTTCTTATTTACCACTGGCTTGCAGTAGTCAAATGCGTTTCGTGACAGCCGCCAGATAATCACACACGTGATTATGCAGTGTATATTTTTGGCGTTCAACCTGACCTGGGATGTATTTGCGATATTGACGTACGTCTAACCATTTGTCTTTTAGTTGCAATTCACTGGAACAGCAGAAAATAAACAAATAGACGGGGATTGAGTATGCATAGGCTAATGGATGCTAGCATGCGGGTCACTGAATTCGCGAAAGTTTCCTATCCCTAGTTATTATTCATTTGACTGTGCCAATCAGTACACGGATAACTGCCACACATCACGTCTGTGATTTGCGGGTTTAACCTCCACACGCTGGGTGTTACGGCATCCAATCACTGACCACAAAGCAGAGATGCAGGTGCGCACGTAAGGCACCGAAACAAAGTGCTGCAAAAATATTTTTTTGCGAAAAGTACCGAGCCCTAACCACGCATACACCTGTGAATCGCAAATTCCAAGACAAGTGAGGGTTCGGACATCCAATCACTATAGGCACGATTATTTCGCGTATTGATTCTAGGTCAGGTTGAACGTCAATAACGTATACTTCACTCCTCCTATGATTATACGAGAGCGGTTTCAACACACATTGGACGACTGTAAGTCGGTTATAAATAAGGAAACAAGTCGTGGGGATATCGCGTGCTACTAGTTTGTACTATTAGAAGTCATCGTTAAAGCCACGATTTTATGGCGAAAAGATTTTTGCAACATTTGGTTTCGATGCGTCATATGCACACCTGCAGCTCTGCTACATCGTCTGTGGTTGGGTGATTTTACTCTCACTTGCCTTGGCAAATTATAGACGTACAGACTCACAATAATCTTATTCTGATTGGTGCAGTAAAATGAGAAACGTGTCTGAGCAAAGACACGCTGCCGATAACCTTGAAACAGAACTGCCGATGTGCACGTGACTCACTGAAACAAAGTGGGGCAAAAATCTTTTCGCGACAAAATCGTGACTCTAGTCATCGTATATTCGGTTTCAGCCGGTACACGTATAGAACTGAGAAGTCTAGGCTGTTGCCAGATGAATACGCGAAATACTCGTGCCTCTACCAATCACTGACCACGTAGAAGATCTTCACATGTGCACACAAGGCATTGAAATCAAATGATTGGAAAATTTTTTCACGACAAAATCGTGGCTCTGCGAATCAGATATTCACACTGTGTAGGCGGAAACATTTTTAAGATAGTTGTTACTTCCACTTAAATACACAGTAGTAGGCCTACATATAACTATTTGCGAATAGAAATAAATCTGTGGTTTGCATCATGCAATGATGCAGTATACGACAGTTCTTGCGAAGCTAACTGCCCTTCAGTCGGCGTTAGAGGTTAATAAAGACGAGATAGAATTCGTCTCACATAATAATGTAGACCTTATGGAAACTTCTCACCAGAACACTGCGTGGATCCCAATAGAAGATAGTGCCTTCTCACCTGGGTGTGAAATTTTAACAAATTAAAACGTCTGCAGCGGACAAATCACTCTCCCAACTGTAAGACGCTAGGCTGCAGCCAACTGCTTGCCTGAGAAGAGCTGCAAATTGAAAAATAATTCGATTGTCAGCTGTTGCTTCGTGCCCACGTCCCTGGGCCTCGTTCTCGTAGGGGCGTGTGACGAATTGTGAGGTAATTGCGGGACCCTGGCTGGAATCTGTTGTTTGCGGGATTTCCTTTCTCTTTTTACCTTGTAGTTTGTGAACACGTGATTTACCCCTCCCTTCCACCCTCACCGCGGTAATGTCAAGACAAAGTAGGCCTGCCCGGAGCATAACGACCATGTACCTTCGTGTTGGTATAAGTAATAAACACTTTGCCAAGGAAGTGTCGCTTGAGATTGTAGTTATTAAAGTAAGTATAGTGCCAGCCAGACACCAGGCATATTATTTGTGATGGTGAAAGCGAAGGGGAATAAAATACACCGTCCTCAGTAAAAAAAAAAAAAAACAGACTTGTAGTTACCCGAAGAACTCCACTGTCGTGGTTGCAGCACGGAGTCTGTAAACAAAGAAAATAATCCCACCGGTGCAAGACGAAACGAACAATCAGCGGGGTGGGAAATTTTTTTTTCTATCTGTGATTTTCTCTACGCGGTTGCCAACCTGCAATTTTTACAGCCGGCAAACGAGGAGTGTAGACACGCGCGGTTGTGTGCTGTGGTGTGAAGTGTTCAGTAGGCGTTTACAAAAACTCACGAACAGGGTAGGTTATATCAGTCACGTGACCAGTGTTATCGATTACCAGGATCATGATGTTAGCGTATCGGACGCGTGAGACGTGCTGTAGTGTTGAACGGAAAGTATTTTTTCTTGTACGACTGCTAAAAAAAGTTTCCAGTGTGTTTACCTATACGAAAATAAGACACACTTCATACTTTGTCCCTATGATTTTAAAAAATGCCGTCCGCCAATTATAAATACGATTTACAAGCTCCTCAAAAGTGCTAAAATTGACTTCTCCACGTTGCTGTAGCTGAGAAAATATCAACTGTCAACGGTATGCTAAATCATAGAAACCTGCGGTGGACTTTCTTTACCTCACACTTTCCGGAAATAACAGAGTCATCGCTTAAAGTCCCATCGAAAAAAAGTTTGTACGAAAACACTGCGCGCTAGTTTAGTAGTTCGCGCCTATAGAGGCGTATTTACGTGTTGTTTTTCTTTTCAACCGGGCAGAGCACACTTCTGTTTGCTGTATGTGTTGGTGTGCCAAACTCAAAAATGCAATTTTTTGAGTGTTTCCTTTTTGAACTGGGCCATCGATGTAGTAAAGAAAAAGAATCAAGCTTAGGTTCGCCTAAATTGCTCGTTGAGACGAAATATCTTTACCTCAAAAAACCACAAAAACGGCTCCAGGATAGAGGGCGCCTCAGCCCACAGTAATTTTCGACCTTTTCTCGGTTGGTCAGAGCGAACACGTTTTGGATGCCTTGTGGATTTGTTTCCTCGAAGCTGTTGATGGCCGAACCAGTCGCCCAGACGGCGCGCTCATCCTGGGTTTATGACGCCACGATGTCGGTAAAACATTGTAAAAACGTTATTGTGCAGTTTGCAAAATACCTATCTCTATCAGGGACGGATCTAGGCTCTCCTTTGTCCGGGGCAAGAATTGTGATTTGCTTCCCTCCCTTCCTTACCAACCCACTTTTTCCATCAGTCCAATCAACCCAACAGTAATAAACGTATCTTACATACGTTGTTTTGCGCTCGCGTAAATAACAGTATAAAATTATAATATAAATACATAAAACCTGTACTTACTAGCTACCATTAGCAGTGTTTTAAGTGTACATTCTAATTATGAATAATATATTTATTGCGTTATGTGGTGTTCAAGGTTAATAAAAATACAAATGTACAAAATTAGTCTAGATGTTGGTCGGTATTGTATCTTTTTTTACTCACATTTACACTCTAAAAAATAATTTGCAAATTTGCCACACGGGCGTATAGGAGCGTTAAGAAAGTAGGTATGGCAAAATTGTTTCCCAGACAACCATGGTAGCACTCCTAAACTTAATTATAAAACTGTCAAATGTGTACTGAAGTTACCAGACTTGTATTGTAACAAGTGTAAAAGTTTCCATATTTATGAGACGGAAGTATGGTAACTGTCCCATACTGCGTTTAGGTAAATTACTTCCTAAACAATTTAGGAAGTTCTTTTACAGTGTACTTTTGATTTATAAGTAAAAATTTTCGGCACCACCTATGCCCCCCTCTAACCCGGCGCCTGGGGCACTCTGCCCCCCCTGCTCCCCCACACCCCTAGATCCACCACTGACCTCTATAGAATCTTGGTAGCAAAACGTATTTGTTATGCCGCTATAAGTAAATTATTACATGTTTAAGACACTTCTCGTTCAAGGTAAGGTACGCACGTTTTATGTTTCGCTCAAAGATGGTAACACAACATAAACTGGTAGAAGAATCGGTCATGGCCTTTCTCAAAGAACCATAGACCAATAGGCCTGGGATGATTTCCGGAATCCACGGTAAATGGAAATCATGATGGGCGGAGCCGGGAATCGAACCAGATCCCCCAAATACGAGTCCAACGTGTTACCGTTGTGCCACGTTGCTCGGTTACTCGTTTAAGAACTATTATATTTTGGCAGTTTAGTTGGCAGTTCTTTACATGGCTGTTCCCGCGGAAACATAAGTTACTTCCTCATAGCACAGGTGATTTTTGCACAAACACACATCTGAATGTACAACTCTTTAACGAATAATTTTTTTTTCTTCAATTGATGAGGTCGATCAAGTTATAGATTTAAGAAATGTCTAAAATTAGTAATACGTGAGGCGGCAGAATATATTACATCATTCATACCTTCTTACATACGATTTAAATTACGTCTACAACATTTACTAGCTCACATTGTACAAATATTTTTAATTTTACATGTGCAAGAAATAACGTCGAGTAATACAAAACCATAAATAGTTCAGGAAAATGACATTTTCTTTGTATTCCTTACCAGTACCTTGTGAATTGTTAGTTTGCTTGTAAGGTAAATAAAATAATTTTAGCTAACTTATTTAAATTTTTTTGTGAAACTTGGCATGACTCCAAACTGATGTTGTTACGATATATATAATACGTTACATTTACATTTGTTCCAGTAGTTATAGAAATGTATCTTATGGCGTAAATGATTTGTGAAACTCTTCTTGTTACTCCTAACTTAAAAGTTTTTGACATAAAGCTTACAAATAGTTGCTTGTGTAAAAAAGAAAAAAAAGAAAACCGTGAATATACAGTTAACTTCGAACACTATTCAGCAACCTGTTATAAAATTTTTGTTCGATGTATTTGCATTGAAACAAATCGTATCTACATTTTTATTTAATATAAGAAATTTAAAATAAGTATGGTAATTATTTTTTGAGTGTGTGATATTTCAGCTTCCCGTCATTTATTCGTTTTTTGCGACTCAGAACTGTCGGATTGTGTACAAAAGAAAAAATTAATAAGTTGTTCAGATAAATACTTAGTAGTGTTTGCAGAGTTAGCGATTAGAGCACTTTCATTCCATCACGCAGTTTTACTTGACAGTTCAGCAGTACCCTACACACAATACCTTATATATGCACCTACATGCTCTAGGCTCGTGAATCTAAGCATTGCTGCAGCCTCACTTGTACATTCCTCCTTACCAACTCGAGTCGTTTTCCCATATTCAACACATTATTTAACATACTACTCACTTCTGTCATCACGATATGTATGATATTAAAAACAATTATGAAATAATGATTATTTACCTTATTGAATACAGTTACTCGAAAATTACTGTTAACAAAGCCTAAAATGGTGATAATAAAATAATGACACAAAATACACATACAAGTGAAGACATTAAAATTTTTACTGGTCGCCATATTGGCACTTTTAAAAACCAGTGATGGAAAATTATTTAGGTTTCCTCCGCGCTAGAAGTGAGCCCCCGGGTCGGGCCTAGTGGCAAATACACCAGCGATAATATTGCTAATAACACATGTTTTCAACAATGCTTGAAAATTGTTGCCAACATCGTGTTATCAGTATTGTTGCCACCATTCTGTTTCAAAAAATGTTAATGACATTTGTTACCGTACAGTGAGGTTACTTCGCACCCCTCGGGTAACTTTGCACCACCCCATTAATTTATTTTTAAATACAAATTCTAAAACACTATTTATAGTTAAGTAATGTCGTTTATTACTGCTGTGTAAGGTGAAAGTTTAATCCCTTTAAGAGGATGCTAACAGTTATTTTAAACGAAAATTTGTCGTGTAATGTTACCCCATAAAATGGCAAAGTAACCCTACCTTACAGTACCAAAATTTTGTTCAATACCTTTGCTAGCAATAAAAGTAATGAATTTTAAAATCATATTAATAACTTTGTTACCAATACTGTTGCTAACATTATTTTCCTAACACATTCTAGGGCGGACTAGAATAAAGGATATTGGTGACAAATGTTACTAGCAATATTATCAGCATTGTTGTAGGCATTTTTGTCATCAAATTTGCTATTAACTTCCGTTCATCACTCTTACAACTTTGTTACTAAACGTTGGGGTTCTCCGCAATGTTAAATACACATTTACTGTCAACATGACTGTAAAAGAGTGTACCATAGCTTAGAATTTATTGATAACATTTTTGTAACTAACATTTTGTAATTAACAATGTTACTATTATTTTTTCGGTGTAAACTGGGCTTTATACACGCTGTGAGATCGGTTAAAGGAACCTTAAGAGCGCCGCCTACTTCGGACCCGTGTGGTGAGAGCAAAGGCAGTGATTTAAATGTTATATTATATTCGATGGGACTTAAAGGTTATAAGTATGAACCGTCGAACTTATATGTATGACGTGCAGTAGGCCCCTTTTACATCACTCGGAATATACGTATACCTGGTTGTGGAAACACATATTACATTTGGTCCTTAAAATTTACAGTAATTCGTGAATGACAAGGCTAGAGTTGAAACTTGATTATCAAATGTAGAGAATCACAGTCTATGCATGAACTTAATAGGTTAACTCATTAATTTATTTAGGTATTTTAACGAGAGCATGCCATATACATACCATACATAGTCGAACTTACATGACGTCGTTTACTTTTTTTTTTTTTTGTTCTCATCGGTGCGACCCACATTAATATATAATCTGTTGGTCTGCGCCGGAATGGTGGGGGAAAAAAAGTTTGGGGAGAAAATAGCGAAATCTAAATAAAATCAGTAAACCGACGACACGATTCCCACGCCATGCAAAAATCCGAGTCGAGCCCGCCGTGAACAGAAAACCGTATCACCTTGGTCGGCAACAAGGGCCCTAGCAGTATACGTTCATCGGATAACACTTTAAATGTGATCGTACGTAGACTATGTCAGTTCGTTGGTTAAAATTACTGGACGAATTTTCGTATGGGAATAGCGATTGTTTTCCAAGGAATTCAACATTAGCACAGGTTATGCAGAATTGTAAAATAAAACTACTGCACATTTTAACAGACGATAGTACGCACAAAAATAAAACAAATAGGTCTGATACACATGGGTCTTAAAACCAAACGCATAGGAGCAATGAGCACTTGTTGACATAACTTGAGAGTTCATTTTCCTCTTACGAAAAATAATAGCTCAGCCTGTTTTTCCATAATGGCATTTCAAAGTAAAAATTTGCGTACTTTTACTTCATACAAAACTTGAAAACCAGTAAACCTAATTAAATGAAAAAAAAAATCATATCAAAATTACATATCACGGTCACGGTCGTAGAAGAACATGTCTGGATACTCGCCTGGAAACTTGACCCCCTTGTTGTTTGGCTGCAGTTCGCCAAATTACCGACAATGCTATACATTTTTGGCGCTGTAATCCAGGCGGTCGAGCTGAAACTCCGCCTACTTCCCTCCCACTAAGATAAACAATTTATCAAAACGTATTTTTTTTATCAATTTATGGAATACTTCCTTCGCTCACAATTTTAAATCATGGCTTCAGAAATCTATATTTACTTTATAATGTTAAGGCCATGCCTGGTAGTTTTGCAGTGATTTCGAAAATATTTTTTCCAAAATGAACTAATATCTCTATCACAAAATCGCTACATTGTTTTGTCACTAATACATCAAAGTTTCTATCTGAATTTTTCCGTTGCAAAGAACACAATGGATTTTTAGATTCTTGCACCCAAAGTATCACATATTTTAGCATGAAAATGAGCCAAAATGGCACAAAATATTTTTTTTTTACTGGCAAACGACTCAATTTTTTTTAAAGCCTACGTATAATTGTGCATAATATGACTTCACACGCTCTCAATTTTTTTCAACCCACTTGGTTGAAAACTTTTTGAGTTTTTTGCACCAACGTGAAAAAAACTACCGGGCATGGCCTTAACAATGGAAAAAGTGGGCGGAGTATGAGTCCGACCGCCCGGATTACAGCGCCAAAGAGTACGACATTCTCGGTAGCTTGACGAACTACAGCCAAACAACAAGGGGGTCAAGCAAAATACATTGTTAGATAGGCGAGTGTCCAGACCTGTTCTTCTACGACCGTGGTACCGGTCTACGGCTTGTAGCATATGAAACCCCATTATAAAATATATTTGTAATAAAAAATAACTAAAAATAACAAAAAAAAATTTGTAAATTTTAAAACAAATTTCATAGTACAAAATGTTTTGAAATTGGGTTTTTATATAGGCTACTTCAAGCAGTAGTTCGAGACGTGTATTTTTAATGTGAATTATTTTTCATTTCATAATTTTTATTGGTTTTTAAGTTTTGTGTAAAGTAAAAATTAGCAAATATCGACTTTGAAATGCCGTTACGGGAAAACTGGCTTCGCTAATTTAATCGTAAGAGAAAAATGTACTTCTAAGTAACGTTTATAAAAATTAACTATATTTCATACGAATATAAAATTGTAATTTTTCCTCAGTTGAACACTTTTAAACACATCCAATCACTAGAGACATTCAAAATTCGCGTTATTATTTGGTAGCAGGCTAAACTTCACTTTCCAATACAAACCAAAGCATTGCGATTCAATTGGCCACGAATTTTTATTTGTTGTATGTTACGTCTTCACAGAGTTTGGCCTCTCTACTGTTTAAGCATTCTCAGCGGAAAGTCACGACAATGTCGGCCAGCGGGAGACGTCGAACGAGCCCATACTCACTTGGAGTCTAGTCAGCTGTCAGAAAATAACATGAATTCTGCATGTCTCTACCAATCACTGACCACGACGCAGAGCTGTAGGTTATACGTTAGGCACTGAAACAACGTAGTGGAAATGTCTTTTCCCCGGAAGCCAAGGTTGTCTAAGTCATTAATTAGCACAGGACGCCTTGTGGCGTTTCGCGCTACGCCTCTGGCGAATGTAGTGAAAATACTTTGCATAAAGGAATATTCTCCATTGCTACAAATATAAAGGACACATCAGCAGTTCTGCTTCGTGGTCAGTGATAGGATATTTAACTCTCTCGAGCCTTGGTATTCAACCGACAAATCACAGCCGTGAGGTGTTGCAGAGACTTTATAGTAATTGGCTCTGACAAATGATATACGGCTCTTCATATAGATACGCTGCCAATAATCATGAAACAGAATTGCAGATGTGCGCGTAAGGCACTGAAACAAAGCGAACAAAATTCTTTTCGCGAAAAACCAGGGTCCCTATTGGTACGTGATTGGTAGAGGCACGATTATTTCGCGTATTGATTCTAGGTCAGGTTGAACGTCAACAGCGTATACTTCACTGCAATTAGCTACTGTGATCGGACAACAGTTGTTTTGATACACATTTGACGACTGCTAACCAGTACGGAATAAGGAAATAAATCGTTGTGAACTCACGTGGTACCCTCTTGTACGTGAAGAAGCCAATGCATTCTCGACTGTGGCCGGTGTGTGTATAGGACAGATAAGTCTAAGCTGCTACCAGATAAATATGCGAAATAATCGTGCCTCTAATGACTGATGATAGTTGTTCTGCCCTTAGGCAGATTTGGAACCACGGAGAACGCTGGGTGATGGAAACTGCGACGTCCTCCAAAGCTGATTACTGTAGAGCCATGATTTTGTCGCGAAGAGATTTTTTCCCCACTTTGTTTCAGTAAGGTTAATTCTACTACAGGTTAGAAAAAAAAAAATACATTTTCTTATGGGAGAGATTGACACAGGGAACATTTCTGCCACTAGTTTCGCTTCAATCGCTAAAGAGACCAGATAAATACGAAACCGTAGTAAAATTAAATTTAAATAAACTTGGAAATTATATTAGTAATTTAATTTAATTTAATTTTAAAGGGAAATGAAACCAAGTTCACGTTTTAAATTATCAACTTAATGTAACTTAAAATTCAGGAAAGCTCTGTGATTGGTCAGTTTGGTGCACATGCGATACCAGCGCACAAGTGGCAGAAATTTTCCCTGTGGCAAACTTATAACATTGATCTTTCTAACCTGTAGTAGAATTAACCTTAGTTTCAGGGCCGTATCTATAGACCTTTTTCGAATGACAACCAACTGCTCACCAATGCTTTCTATATGGGGATAGCAGTTGGTTGTCATTAAAAATAGGTTTATAATATCGGCCCCTCACGTGCACATCGGCAGCTCAGTTGTATGATTACTGGCAGCGTGTATTTCTTCGGTCACGTCTCTTATTTGACTTTACCAATCAGAATACGATAATTGTGATTCCGTATGTCTGTAATTTGCCAAGGCAAGTGTGAGTAAAATCATACAATCACAGACGATGTAGCAGAGCTGCAGATGTGCACATGACGCATTTAAATCTTTTCGCCTTAAAATACTGACTAGGCGAGGTGTTCATGTGGTGTTAAACTACTATATTCCGCAGTATCAGAATGAGGGACAACGCAACACCCAGTCTTGAACCCAGAGAGCCAACTGTATATGCTGACCTCCCTGGCCGGGGCTCGAACCCGGTACCCTTGGCTCACCACTCTTAACTACTTAGGCAAGCGGTCGGACTTATTGATAGATGTGTGAGTTGATACGAAGTGGTTCTTTGGGTGAAGACGAGGGGATTCGCGTAGGCCCGGACGGCGCCAACCGAAATCACCCTGACTAAAAAAAAAAAAAAAAAAAAAAAAAAAAAAAAAAAAAAAAAAAAAAAAAATGGCGCCACGGACCTAAAACCTCGATTGCAGGAGGTCTGGAAACTAGCCCCTTCCGACCGCAGAGCCACGCCAAAGGGCGGGTACACCTCCGGCCGATCACAGCCTTCGAGGAGGTCCGCCCCATCCCCTCCAACCCACTTACATCGCAATCACCTCAGCCCTCGCCAGCAATCAGGCGTAATCACAAGGTGCACCGCCGTGTACTTACCCGATATACCACTCAGCTCGAATGGCCGTTATTAGTAAGTAATTGGAATGGCTTCGTGTGCTGGAGGGGTTGTGTATGACTGAAGGAGGTGAGGGTAGATTGTAGGAACTCTTTGCGTCGTGCGCATCGGGACTGAAGGCCTTCTCTCGTCTGAAGACGAACCCCCGGGTAGAAATCCTTTCGGATGTACCTTCTCGGACGATTTATGACAGAGGGAATTACCATACCTTCTCGCCGTCCGTCTCTTCTTGTTACGTCTGTCCAGTCGCACCACATGCTTCTATAAGAGGTGGTTACACAAAGTCAGGAAGGTAGGCAGCGTAGGTCAAATTTCAGCTCGAGGCGTTTATGAATGGAGTAAACAGAGTAGGCCCTAAAGCTTACAAGAGTCAAAGAAGTCAAGAGACATGGCTTCTCGATTTACTCGTGATCAACCTGCTCGAGAGCGGCTGTTAGCAGATTAAACTGGCCAACAACAAGGGCGGGAAAAAAGTGTGTGTGTGTGTGTACACACACACACACACACACACACACACACATATATATATATATATATAACATACATAACCAAGGCCACAGTGAAATGCGATACTAAATGAACAGCATTAAAAAAAATAATAAAACAGAAGAAAACAAGTATTTTATGTAACATAAATAACACATAACGTGTACAAATGTGATACTGAAATGATTTTTAGTAAAATTTTCAACAAAATCGTGAAATATGTAGTGTATATATACACAGAATATTCACAAAAACCAACAAACTCCGGCAGGTTATTTCTTGAGAAAAAAGTGAACCAGGAAATATATATTATACGTTTTACGTAACCGTAATATTAAGGGAGTAATTCGCCTTTGAAAATCAAATTTTAAATCTTTAATTTCCCCACAAACAGAATACTGATCGACGTAAACTGACAAAAATCAGGATATTATTTCATGACAATAAGACCAACAAACCTACTGAAAATGCCAATTGATACCCTCAACCAATTCGAAGATAAAAGGGGTGGCCACCCTTAAATTGTTAACAACTTCTTTTAACGTAAGGATAAGTTGACATTTAAAAGTGAATTATTAGGTAATGTGACCTTAGTAATAAAAAAGGCCCTTGTAGTTACTGTCTCGGATGCATAGTTTACGTGCAAAACGCACGTAAATTGTGGGCGTGATGATACAGAACCTAGCGCGTATTTAAACTTTGATTTTCAAAGGTGAATTACTACCTTAATATTACTGTTACGCATAAAGTGTCTATATTTCCTGCTTTATTTTTCACAAAGAATCACCTGCCGAAGCTTGTTTTTTTTTATTTGTGAACAGCCTGTGTATGTTTCGAATAGTAAGTCAAAATATATTTCGTTAATTACATAGCTAAAAATATACTACTAACTGTCTTGAAAAAAAAAAAAATTAGCCAGACGGTGAAACTATTTCAAACAAAACTTCCAAACAGATTTTTGATATCTGTTCTCGTCTACGATTAATATTAATTATCCCGAAAACAGTAAAAACAGGATAGCATGACCTTAATGTAATGTTGGTCACCGAGGTAGAGCTATTTTCCTGCCTTTGCGTGTAACGTAATGACAATCCGAACAGTTTTTATGACCGGACACAACTTTAGCAGTTCGTGTTAATCAGCAAAAATGTACGGTATTACGTTAGAGCTAAAACAGAGAAAACTAACACTAAAAACAAAACGAGCCAGCGTTTAGATTTAGAGGGAGGGGGGAGGCACGGGGCCCGGGCCCTTCCTCCTTTTAAGGTCAGATTTATTTTCTTTTTAAATTTTTTCAAAATTAATTTTTCATTAGCACTATTCACTTTTTAAAACATAATTTATTTTAACTTTTATAATTATGTAAATAATTTTTTTTTTGTGTGTAAACGCCTTAAAATGCACCATTTTGCATATCTAAAATCGAAAATTTTTTCCGGGGGAGGGCCACCGGACCTACGCTTTTGGCTTGGGGTGTATGTATATACACTCTTTAAGGCATAAACCCACCCACCCCCCTTCCGGAATTCTGGATCCACCACTGTGGTTGAGAGGCAATATGCTAAACAGTTGGAACTATACATTTCTCTTCAATAGTTTTTAGCATCCTGTGTATTTTCTGGAAATTATGCGTTTCAGCGTTGTTTTGTCAAGGTGAAAGCTTAATTTATATTAAATCAGAAACTACGCTTGGAATACTCCTTAGCAATTCTGGCATTGCTTAAGGTCGTTCAAGTGGGGAAAAATTCATAATTTTATATTTTTTATGAAATACTGTTAGTTTTGTAGACATTACTTAAGAGTACATTTACCTCTAACGAAAAAAAAAAAAAATTAGCTCAGCCAGTTTTCCCGTAATGGCACTTCAAAGTCAAAATTTGCATATTTTTACTTCATACAAAACTTTGAAAACCAGTAAATATAATGAAATGGAAAAAATCTCATCAGAACTACATGTCACCGTCTACGGCTTGAAGCATATACAAACCCGTTATAAAATATTTTTGTATTTAAAATAAATTTCTTAAAGTACCAAAAAAATTTCAAATTTTGAAATTTTTTATTTAACATAAACATTTTCGTAACGGGTTTTATATGCTACAAGCCATAGACATAACACGTTGTTTTGATATGATTTTTGTCCATTTTATTATGTTAACTGGTTTTCAAGTTTTGTATGAAGTAAAAATATGCAAATTTCGACTTTGAAGTGCCATTACGGGAAAACTAGATGAGCAAATTTTTTCCGTTAGAAGTATGTGTACGCTCAAGTAATGTGTACAAAACTAACACTTATATTTCATACAAATATAAAATTATGTTTTTTTTCCCACTTGAACAACATTAAATAAATTGTAGGGTTGGGGGATTGGTACTGTTTTATTTATAGGGAGTTTAAATTATTTTCTTTTAGTTCGATCCGGGTTCGATTACCGGCGGGATCGGTCTCCGGATTTTCGCATGTGGGAATCGTGCCGGACGATGCCACTGGTCGGCGGGATTTCTCGGGGATCTCCCGTTTCCCCCGCCCCTTCATTCCGGTGCTTCTACACACCCACATCATGCCACCCTTCACCACCGCTAAAGACCTCGATGTTAAGCGCTGACGAAAAATCTCTCACTCTCGTTCACTCACTCTTTTAGTTTTAAACATGAGATTATGAAATGGCAAAGTAGCAATGTATACAGAATGTCCAGAAATAGCCGTCTTAATCAGCACACCACGCAAAACCTGGGTTAAAATTGAAGACGAAAATGTGACAAAATTTTGTATGTCGACATTTTTGCTGCAGAATGTGGCAACACTGCACGGAGAATGTGTTTTTTTGCGCTCCACGTCCAGGTATAATTTTATTTATGTTACGTCAAGTAAATGTATACTCATGGTTGGATTTCTGTGGATTTTAACCTACACCCATAATATGCAGGTTAGATCAGTAGTATAGGTGATTCGGAATAAAGTGAACACTCCAAAAAAGCCCTGATTGATTTCGATTTTCTGCCAGTTTATATCTTTCCGCCGATTGTAAACATAAATATTCCCACGTGCATTTATTTACATAGGATCGTGCAATGTTTACAACTATCATTAAACTGCTCCGATAAATTTTATCTACAATATATACTCATTATATGCATGGTGGCTGAATATAAGATACTGTACAATCAATAGTAATCTTAGTTATAAATACCTGCGAGTTAACATCTTATAGTACTGGTTTCTGTCCATTGACTAATTTATACAACACGCACTATTGCCGTTACGAATCTCGTAAATGCGGGCATATTTTATTTTCAAAACCGCCACTAAAAAGAGACATGAGATACGCAATTAAAAGAATTCTAATTTTGTTTAGTTCTACTGCCACGAACGACGACAACGCACTTCAGAAACAATAAATAACGTATTTTCTTGATATGTGAAATAAAAAAGTATGTTGTTTCTAGACTGGCAAACGTAAAACATAATTTACAGAATACCGTTGGTTTCACATTATTTGCCAATGATATTCATACTTTTGAATGTGTATATACGCACTACGGACAAACACACACAAATGATGTAACTTGGCGAAGCGGCAAAAAAAAAAAAAAAAAAAAAAAAACGGCGAGAACAAAACTGATGCCACCTGTCGGTGGAATTTTGAACTGTCTGAATCGCTGAGCAAGCTGTAACGTGCAAGATGACCTGAGGCCGGCGATAGCGACACATTCTTTCGGCGCCAATAAAGTCTAATTATACTGGATGTAGGAATGTCAATAGACCATAAAAATATATTTTTGAAGTATATTAAATACAGAGAGGTATATTTCATCTGGTGTCCTTTTACTAATGTTGTATTCAAATAGGAAAATACACGGAACTACGTGCGATGAATCGCTACCAACCATACAAGCAGTAAAGTAACTCTTGTTAGTGGTAATGTAAATGCAGTAACGGCTAGTGATTTATTTCAAAGGTTAAGTCTTTAGTGCTCACTTTATCCCGAATTACCTAGGCCTATAGTAAGTTAAGTAAGACACCTGTGGGGAGGAAGAGTGGTCTAATTACAGTGCAATGTTGCCATATTGTACAACATTTTGCCACTGACATTTTCGTCTCCAATTTAGCTCAGGATTCACGTTGTGTGCTTGTTACGAGGTTGTTCCTAGACACTCTGTATATAATGATGGTAGAAGCACGGAAGAGGAAATCAACCTTGGTTTTGAAAACTGTCCATTCGAGCGTGGAACGACCACGAAAGATTTATGTGTCTGTGCACGCACCTTACCATCGTCTGTGGTTAGTGACCATCTTGAACAAGGGTTCTTGCTAGAGACGTGCTATCATCATAATGGACGAGCACCGTGGAAGTAAAGATGAGATGAAACCCATCAACAGCCAATAGTCTTCGCTTTCCAATCGTATGTTTCTTCATCCTCAAGCTCGTTTGTTGGGGAAGCGAGATTTATCCCCGAGAAGTTTTTTTTCTCTCTGTCATTCGGGGAATGATCTGTTATTTATTCCGAGTTGAGAACCCAATGCGGTTTTTCATATTAGAGCGGAAAAAAACTCGTCGTAAAGACCTGTAATTAGTAATTACAGGAATTATAAACCAGCAACCACTCCTTGTTTGAAAGTATGATTCCGCTAACAAGTGTTACCATATCTATCTCATTTAACTTTGTAAAATATTATTCATAAACTAGTGTACTGCAGAATACTATACATTTTAAATAATATGTTTATCTAACATTATTATTAACTGCATTTTAATCATATTGCTAATAAATTTTGTTTCACTACTATTTTATAGTTTTGTGTTATACTTTTTCTCTCAAGAGAGTTGCTCTCTACTTTAATTCCCATAACGTACGATACTATTGTGGACATACATCATTACAATATTATGTCGTCCCAGAAATCTTAGAATGAGAACTAACAAACAAACGAGAAACGAAAAAAAAAAAGATAAAATAAGCCCAGTTTGGCTGTAGTCAACACATCCGTAAACCAAAACAACAGAACATGAAAGATCCGGAAGGAATTAGTCAACAAAAAATAAAGGAACATAAAATAAACATCCAAAAATAAAAGTCAAAATACAAAACAAAATAATCTGTAAAACTCAGGACACCACAAACAATACTGGGACGAAGACAATAAAGGACACATGACAGGATAACAACGATGATGTCACATACTACAAACTAGATGACACAACGAGGAAGAGACACACGAACATAGTAGATTTCTAAAGACCGACTTATAACGACGTTTCAAGAGCTGACATCTGCTCTCGTCTTCAGGTTGCTTTTTTTTTCTTCGTCTCATTCTAAGATTTCTGTGAGGACATAATATTGCAATGGCGTGTGTCCAAAATAGTACAGTACGTTATTCTGTCCCATTGAACGAAACATTCAAAGACATTACTTAAATCCCATATCTAAATCTTACTGAAGGATAGTAAAATAGAAGATCTTCTAACTGTTCGTAGCCTACACAGTAAAAAATTTCGTACTTTTACGAGAAAAAGCTTGTAAATGTCACTTATTTCAGTCTAGGCACTACATGAAAGGCGTCGCAGGTCATTATTTTGGTGTAAATTTTCCGAATACTTGTGGAGACTAGTTAGATATATTTTTATGAGCAGAGTGTTTGATGTGAAACCAAATAGCCTTCAACGGCCTGTCACGTTTTACAAAATACTTTGTAGTGTTACAAAATATTTCTTAGGAACTGGTTGCCAAAAAAAAAAATGTTTATGGCACTTCAAACAATTGTTGTAAAATTTACAAGAATTCATTTGTAAATGTACAGTTATTGTTTGTAAATATGCAGAAATGTTTGTAATATACAGACACATTTGTATAATTTCAAGAGTTCCCTGTAAACGTAACTTTTAAACGTAAACTCACACTTTTACAAGAAAACTGTTGTAAACTACTGTCAAAACAATTATCAGTTCAGGCACTACCACGAAAATGTTGTAGATCAATAATGTGGTCTAAATTTTCCAAATAGCTTAGGGGGCTATGGTGATACATTTTATGAGCAGATTGTTCGATGAGAAACCAACTAACCTTCGAAGGCCTGTCACATTTTACAAAACATGTTGTACTTTTACTTTAAAAAATAAAATTGGAAACTTGTTGCCAAATAACATTTTATATCACTTGCAACAATATTGTTGTAAATTGTACTATTATTTAGTTGTAAATATACAAAATTAATCTGTAAGTATACAACATTGCTTGTAAAACAAACACAACTATTTGTATATTTCCAAGCATTCCCTGTTAAGTTTACAATATTTTTGTAAACTTACAAAATATTTTTGGAAACTAGTTTTCAAACAATTTATTTCGTAAAAGTTAAAAAAAAATTTTTACTGAGACACCATGTGTAATTTTACAGGCCAAGAGCCTCTACGTGAAGTAATTTAGACGAGTGACCTCTTTTAACAATTATTTCACCGCTCTTAAGTGGAACATTTAATAATTGGCCAGAAGCATTCTCCTCTACACACCATAGCATAATTGGCCAACAGGTGACTTTGAACGAGCCGACATCCGTTTGGAGTCTAGTCTGTTAGCCAAAAATAACGCGAATTTTGCACGTTCCTAGCAGTTAAACTTACGACCAAAGTGACCGACAAGATTGGAATGATCTTCAGTGCATTTCCACTGGTTTTTATACATTCAAAAATCGTGAATGAGAATACTTTAGTTCTGAGCGTTGGTGCAGGCAATGTGAGTAAAACAGCAACGGAAAACAAGGTCAAAGTCGAAAATCACGAATTTATTATTTAAGGTGGTTTCTTAAACAATTTCATTTGCGGCCGGAAACGAACCCACGAACTCCAAACAAGGAAGTAGTGCTTGAGAGGGGAACAGCCCACAAACAACATTTAAATCGTTTTACAAATTCTTGGAAGAATGCTAGGCTGAAAAAAACCCACAGCAAAAAAAAAATGGAGGCAATTGTTTTTTCATTTGAGAAACCATATGCGTTTTATTTATTTAGAAATGTCTTGTAACCGTAATTAACTTCTACGAAGAAAGTTAAAAATTCGTCTTTGTGATTTCTGTCTTTATGGAGATAAAATATTGCAATGCTATTGTACGGGGGGCTGATAAACTAAATATGCACTCCTTAAAACTGTAGCTACAGTGTAATTTTAAAAGTATTGTATAAAAGTAATAACTGTATCCATTTGCAGCCCAGTAAAATATTATTTTTTGAATGACAGACTGTGCTAGGTTTTAACGAAAAACAATAACGCTCTCTATGTTATAGTCACAGCTCTAACCGAAATATGTTTTTCTGAACCTAATAACTAGGGATCCATTATTTCAGCGGAAAGAATTATACACCAATTCGTTTCACTGACATACGTACACATCTACAGCTCTACAATCATGTTCAGTGATTGGATACTTATATCTCGCCAGTCTTGCGGCTCTACACCGCCAATCACAGTAACCTTGTTATGGTTGGCACAGTCAAATGAGATGCGTTCCTGCCAAAGACACGCTGCCAGTAGCCATGAATAAGAGCTGTGTATGTGCTCATACGTAGAGAATCCTGTTTTTCGCGAAAATAATTCTGCCACACTTTGTTTCAGTGTCTTACGTGCACATCTGCAGTCTTGCTTCATGGTTATTGGCAACGTGTCTATGTGAAGAGCCGTGTCTCATTTGACTGAGCCGATTACAATAACGTTCCTGCAACACCACATGACTGTGGTAGAATACCAAGGCTAGTTAGAGTTAAAATATTCAATCACAGACCACAAAGCAGAACTGCAGTTTGTGCACGTAAGACACATTGGTGTCGCGTGGAGTGTTCCAAGGTGTGCGGTGACCAGCAGTGTCTATACACAACACTGAGTTGTCTGAGGAACCATTTGACTTGTATGGTCAGGAACACTCCACAGTCAGTAGCGTACAAGTGGCAAGGTACTTATAATATATACACCTTGGTCTCTGCAACAACACAACTGCTCAAAGTGTATAGTCGCTGCTAAGAGTACACTTCGTTTTGCCTAAAATCGTTTTGCCTAAAGATTAGGCGAAACGACTTTAAGCAAAACGACTTTAGGCAAAACAACTTTTAGGCAAAACGATATTAGGCAAAACGAATTTACGCAAAACTACTTTTAGGCAAAACGACTTTAGGCAAAACGACTTTTTAATATTTTTACACATGTGTTGGCATTTTAGGAGAAACGACTTTAGGCAAAACGACTTTAGGCAAAACGACTTTAGGCAAAACGAATTTAGAAAAAATGATGGTTAGGGGAAATTATTTTAGGCAAAACGATTTTCTTGGTACGTAATTGGGGTGCTTGGATTTTAGGCGAAACGACTTTTAGGCACAACGACTTTAGGTAAAACGACTCTAGGCAAATCTACTTTTAGCCAAAAAGAGTTTAGGCAAAACGAGTTTAGGCAAAATGAGTTTAGGCACAACGATTTTAGGCATAATGACCGTAGGCAAAACGAATTTTAGTCAAATTGACTTTAGACAAAATGACTTTAGGCAAAACGAAGGTAGAAAATCACATTTAGGCAAAACGATTTTAGGCAAAACGACGTGCTCCCGCTGCTAATAACTCACGCCTTGGAACACAGCCACGCTACGTCACTGGTAAGGCACCGAAACAAACTGGGGGAAAAATCTTTTCGCGAAATGTTCATGGCTCTAATAATAACCCATTGGCATTTTTGTTCCAAAACATAGCTGTTATATTTTATGCCATATCTAAATTGCACCTCTGAAGAACTATGCTCTTTGATTAAATCTTTCGCCGATTACTAGGGACCGGAAAATTTCATGGATTCAATGACCTGCATGTTAGAAGCATTGTCCTGTGCATACTCAAGTCCCGACCATTTGTCTATTAGCCGCTACTCAGTGTAATAGCAGACGATGAACAAATAGACGGCGCTTGAATATGCATAGGGCAATGGATTATAGCGTGCGAGTCATTGAATCCACGAACTTTTCCTGGATCTACCGATTAGACCAAACCCGCCTTAAAATGCCGGTTGTCCACTATCACAAACATTTTTTGAAGTTATCAAATGCGCCATATTGCCAAGTTAGGAACGGTTTGAGAATGGTTAATGTTTGCGAAAAGGATATGGTCGATCCTTGCTTCTCGTAACTTAGCGAGTCCAGGCAACCGTATTTAAGACGCAAACGGCATGCTAATTGCGTTCAAGAATCCGGATTTCATGCCATAGAAAATGCGAACTGAATTGGCTACGCATTCTCCACGCAAACCGACTATGAAAACCAGTCTTAGAGAACAAAAAAATATATGATAATATATCCACTTCAGCTGTCCACTACATCCAGAGCAGCTAATCGAATAAGTAAGTCTTCTTTCAAACAGTAGGCTAATTCCAATTGATACATACTTACGAAGTTATTATTTTTGCAGTAAAGGATAACTGATTTCAAGTTACTGATTTAAAACTGTTGTTCTATGTCAGATTTTATATTCCAGTCCTTAACAAAAGCATTTTATACTGTACAGTAGAAAAAAACTTTTACATACTTCATTCTTTTGCAGTTGGTGTAAGACCCACTTAAATTTTTAACTTCGTTGCAATTTATTCCGACCTTCTCTAACTACTTCCAATTACAGAGTTTCCTTCTTCTAGCACTGGTACTTTCCTGACTGTAAATTATACCTTATCGAATTGCTAATAACGGTTCTTAATAAGAAATTGACGTAGCGACACCACAGTGCAAATGTCTCGCCAGAATATCGATCGAAAATACCTTCTCGCTCACAGAAGGAGCTGCTGAAAGAACGTTAATGCCAGCACAGCCTAATTACGATCAGGGTACGGAACAGTTTTTTTTCCTTTCGCCGCAAAAATTACTTCTTTTAACGAACAACGAGCTGTATTCTTGAAAAGGAAAAAGATAAAGAAAATTGTTCCAGGGCGTTTATCAGCGAAGAACGGGTTGTCGCTAGACGTGCGCTACTGTCTAATTTCGAGAACTTAAACAATTATTTCAAGTATACGTTGCGCCGAAAACGACGTTATGTTTCCTTTATACTGTAACCGGCAGACGCCTGTGGAAGTTCGAGTGCTGGGAAGCGGGGTAAACCCCGCACGGGGGAAAGAGATGCGCACGCAGGTCTGGCCAAGTTATCGTCTGTTTCACAAACATCAGCTGCTTGCGTACTTGCTGTTACATGAGCCCGACTACCGAACGTTTTTTAGGTCGGCGTGTATTCAGCCGGGCCGTTCTGTTGTCACTCTGCTTCGGACCTGTCCGTGCCGAGCCGCAACCTTGAGAGTAGGAGGGGACTCAAGACATGTGCCGGTTACAGCACCTCCTTCATTTTCCTGGCGCCTCAGTGGGTGCCGAAAGTTGCTCCTCTACAGAGAAAGTGAGATGGGTCCTTGGTGGAGGGAGGGGGGTGGTCGAATTTCTTTTTGGGCGGTAGAGAACAATTGTTCAATGCCTGTCATTACGGTGTTGCGCAAGCCACTGCAGGTGTGTATTTACCGGCGCGCCTTAATGAGAAGGCGGTGCACCTGACCAAGACATGGTTGCACATTACAATGCTCGCTTTTCTCGCTCGCTTTCTCCCGGTTCTCGGTAACATACTGTATCTACGGCTTTAAAAAAAAAAAGAATAAAATTACTTGTATTAGCGTTCCTCGGGAGGCAATTTTAATGTATTTGCGGGTTCACAGCTGAAAAATTATCATTCTACCCATGGGCGGACGTACAGGATGAACTAGAAGAACGGGAAAATTTTAAATATATGTTGGCAGCTATGTACAGTTGACAGGCGCCGCAAAACTATGCGAATGAAACAGATAATATGTAGCCACTTAGTGATAATGGAAAACTGGATTGTTTGACAGCGTGTATTTGGTAAATTTTTACTTTACTGAGGTCAGCAGTTGACACTTAACCATAATGTATGTGTCCCTTCCGGGGCAACTCTAGCCAAATTATTCTCCCTGGGACAAAGGGGATAAATAACTTAGGAAAAGAATGGTCAGCAATATTTAATTCTCTACGCTCGTCATATAGTCTTTGACACGAACAAGAATTACTGTATAGGTGGAGGTCTGAGATGAATCTACACATCCTACTACAAAACTATATGGCGCTCCTAAACCATATACATTACCTTGTACAATAATCTTTCCAGTGAGCGACTAATTACCTTGGCACAATTTAACCAGAACTTCAAGGATTATACCACGACTTGTTATGGCTAGGAACACAGCAATGGACGGTAGTATGTTTTGTTGTAATTTGTTATCGAGTAAAAAAGTTAATTGAAAAAATTCGTGCTTTAAATTACAAAATGGATAACTTAAATTTAAAATATTTTTAATATGACATTCAGGTTTCTACAATAACCGAATTTTAAAAAAATCGCTTTTTGATTTTAAATTAATAAACGACGTTCTGCCGAGAAGGAGGCGGTAGGAGGGTGATAGGAGAATGCAAGGGGGAGGGGGTAGTTTCCTGCGGAAATCCGATACTAAAACACTTGAAGCGCCAAGAAACAAACTTCCCCCTCTCCATCCAGCCGATGGGGCCAAACGACCACCGGTCATGCTCCGCCCCCTCCCCTCCTCGGGCAGCGGCTCGGGGGAGGTCAGAAAGAGGTCGGGGTCGCTCGTGCCAGAAGCCCATTCATAATGCAGGGGAGCAACTCGTGATTAGCGGCCGCCACGCCACGGGCCAGTTCATATCAAATTAACGCCCGGCGCCGGCAAGCCGAGACCTCGTCCGCCCTCCAGCCACGACTTTAGGCCGAGTGTTAGACAATTTTATTGCATTTTCAGTTTTTGAGCCATAACTAGAGAAGGTGATTTATCGCGAGAATGATTTCTGCCAGCGTATTCTACAAATCAGTGTAGCGTTCTGCGTCATGTATTATTGGCCGAGGGTTATGTGGCACAGTCTAGCTGTTTACAGACGAATCACAGACGTCCAGTAGTAGTGTACCAGAATTATCATTGGTCCAGTCAAATAGAACTCGCCAGTAATGTAATAAAAGCGCCAGAAATGAATACATTGCATTGAAACCTAGCAAACAGTCAAATTCCCGCGATAAATCAACTTCTCTAGCCATAACGTTTATTCAAATTGCATTATCGAATTTTCTCTTCGATAAAGCGCAGCATATATTCTTGGCAAACCGTTTGACACAAATAGTAATGGAATCTGTCATTAATTTGTCATGGAGAATCATTGCAAGGAAATTATAGGTTGACTTTCAAGGATTCTCTTGCGATGATTCTACATGACCAGTTAATTAAATATTCCATTATCATTTACGTCAAGCAAGAATATATCCTATGCTTTGTCGAAGAGAAAATTTTCATAGTTTTCATTGTTATTAACATGTTCTCATAACTCGCAAATTTTGACTTTGATTTGCCGCTATGGAAAGACTATGGGAGCTAAAAAAGTTTCACTAGTGGAAATTGTAGTCACGGGTAACGTCTATAAACTAATACTATGTCGTACAAATATAAAATTATTCACCTTTGCAACGTGAACGCCCTTAACTGGGTTTCGTGCCCTAGAAAAGTTCACCTGGGGCGTGACGTCGAAATTTCACAATCCAAATTCACGAAAGAGTTCATGAGGAGTACCATAGAATCATCCTTTTAGCCAAGGGCACATGTCACATTCCCTAGATCGATTTTGCGTTGCTCCATTGTTTATTCTGAAAATAATTTGTCGGCACAGGGTTTCTAAAGTCGTTTGCTGTTGGTCACTTTCATATTATTTCTGACATCTCGGGTCAAAATAAATACCTGTTTATAAGAATAATTAAAAACAAGAAGTAAAAGATCGCCGAGGTATTTTATACATAATTATCTGAAAATGTAATTCGTATAGAGTAAAAAAAATATGTTTAAAAATACTAACAAAATTTAAGGATTTTTTTTTTTTTCGATAGGTGAGTCTCACTAATCAATATCTGTGTAAATAACAGGAAAGTTAAATTTTTTTAAAAGTGAGATGTGTGAAAGAATAAATGAAATAACATCGTGACATCAAAGCGTTTCTAAGTTTCAGACTTCATTTCATGTGTGTCGTTCGAATCTGTTCGTCACGATTTCCCAAACCCTAAACTTCCACATAGGTAGTTTCCCGATAGTGATAGAGAATCCTTGAAAGTTAATCTATAATTATCTTGTAATGATTCTGCATGACAAATTAGTTTTATGGGAAGAACTAGTTTATTTTTCAATAACTTCTTCCAAGAGATCTGCAGAAAAAATATAATAGAGGTAAAGAAATTAATAAATGTAAATTCTCCGCAGACAACATTGAATATCTCTCGGTTTATCTGGAGCATAAATCTAAAACGTGTTTGGAGCGAAACTAGCCAACACTTACGAGATCAGTGCCTACTAATAATCGCATTAACAAAATCACATTTGAATATTCCCGGTTTTTGTTTTCACGCCGGAGCATTATGCCTACCACTCATCGGGAGAGGAACAAGACGGTAAAAATAATAATAATAAAAAAAAACATTCGCAGTACCCCCACATCCTCCCTAAAACGTCAGCGACCGAATTCCGAAAAAGGCTCCGTGGATGCCTAGCTTGATCTCTCCTTGCATAAGTTTTATGGCCCCGTCAGCCGAGCGCATCTGCCTGATATCTAAAACCCTGTTTTATGCCCCGTCTGTCAAACGCTCCCAGTTTCCCCTCATATCCCCATAAAACCACCCCTCCCCTCATTCATCACATGCCAATTCCTTCCTTCGCTCCGTCCGTGTGTCAACACGCGGGCTTACGCCGCAGAAACAAGACGAGTCTGTCATGTGTCCTCTGTCAAACTGCGTCATGGGTTCTACATACAGACGGTTCACATTAAAGTTAGCAGTTTCAAAAAAAAAAAAAATATATAGGGGAGACCGGGGCTAGTTGCAACAGGGGTAGGTTGCAACACCGCTCATATTATCACACATTCCAGCGCGAGAGTGGCGCCAGTCCGAGGAAGAATGGAACTAAGATGCAGCCATTGTGTGTCAACTGCCGGTCGCGTCAGCAAAACCGGTTCAGCGCGCAGAGAGAAATAGTCTGTTTTTGTACGCAAAAGTAATTTGTGCCGTGTTCAACAACATTTGTTGCAGTTTTTCGTGACCGCAGGTAAGAAGAGTCATCTTACTTGTAATTAATAGTTTAATCTTTCATATTTTTTTGTGTACTACAGTGATTATGTTTATATGAAGGTGGCGATGGATATTTTCATTCGAGTAGGTCAGGGTTGTGTTGGGGTAAGTTGCAACAGCAGACTGTTGCAACTTGCCCCGACTGTGTTGCAACTTGCCCCTCACAAATTAAAGTAGTGTTATTTTAATTTTAAAAAATATCGCACCTGATTACAAAACATTGAGTAAGGGGTGGACGTTGTTTATATGTATATATATAACTTATAATATATTTAATACATTTATGAACGTTTATTTATTGTTTCATCTGTCATATTG